>MU004234.1:882325-966943 GCA_010405405.1 Microthyrium microscopicum | reverse complement strand
TGCTGTTGAGCTTGTTGCTGCTGTTGAGCTTGTTGCTGCTGTTGAGCTTGTTGCTGCTGTTGAGCTTGTTGCTGCTGTTGAGCTTGCTGCTGCTGGGTCTGGTGCTGCTGCTCATGAACGTGCTGGACATAAGCTGGATGATCGTGATTGACGTTCCAGTGATCACCAAACTCATAATGTTCGCCAGCCTCTTCAAGAAGTAGCTCTGTTGGCTTCATAGAAACATTGCCAGTATTCACATCAACTGTTGGACGCCAATGTACAATATTGCCGTAGCCTGGCTCATTCAACTCTAAACGAAGCGGCATCTCTCGGCCCTCGCGATCCTCTTTGAAATCTTGTACTGTGTACTGGCCAGTCGCTGGATTCAGCATAACACGTCGACAATATGCTACATCTTCTTCCGGCTGAGGCATGTGCACTAGGAATTCGAATTCATACATGTCTCCCTGGGTGGGATAGATGGGCTCCAAGTTGGGATTGAATCCAAAGAAGATATCCCAGACGCCACGAACATCATTTGCGGAGAAGAACCCACCCACGGTTCTAGGTGTGGGAAGGCGGACGAAGAGCGGCTGCAAAGGATCTTCAGTGGGTAGGAGCCAGAAGTAGGCGTCTAGATCCATTAGCTACTATCGGAATTCATTCTCTCAAAAAAATACATACTGTCATGCTCGATGAATACGGGTGCAAGATATGGCGCGAATGCTCTAAACGCGGCCTGAAGATTCATGTTCTTTGGTACCTTTACATAGCGCATGCCATATGCGTTTGGGTTTGTCTGCCTCGCAACGACTTGAGGTCGTGCTGGATTCCTAGGCGGCGGTACCGGATTCCTGGATTGAGTAGTTCCATGAGGGTGGTTTCTGGGTTGGGCGGCTCCATAGCCTTGACGGCCTTGACGCCGTGGATCCATAACTATATGTTGTAGGATAAATGATTTTGTGGAACTCGATCTGATGAAGGTATAAATTATTTCTGACGGTGGAGATAATGGCCTGGGAATCTCAGAGAGCTTTCAAAGTTTTATACGTAGCATGAGGAGTGTTAAATTCACTGGCTTCAAACGACATAGCCAGTGTCTGTGGATATATGACTTGCACTTTTAGCCAGAACCTGCAGACTACCGGTAACACACTCAAGGGAGAAGATGGAATGGATGTTTGACTGTAATGTGTGTTTCACCTGAGCAATGTCATCGACACCTGAAGTATAAGGAGAAGCTAAGATTCACGACAGTTTTCTTTAACAGTTCTAACGAGATGGAGACCCTTTTGCTCCAAAGTGTCTATATTTCACGGCATTAGCCTGCTGTATCTGGTAGTATTTCACAAGATCGCTTCCGATCAGAATATAATTCACACGTAGTAAGCTTTACAATTCAAATTCTTCAATCACAATTTGGAATCATTATTTGACAAACAGAATTTTATTCGATTTTGAATCTATCCTTTGGCCAAGCAGCAACAAAGTATTTGTTCTTTATAATGTGCTTGTTGATTCTTACCATTTTCCATAACTCTGCTATAGTTCTTTTCAGAGAGAACTTCTCCTCGAGATTCTCTACGGAGTCTGTTCTTTTCAATACCACTGACACGTCCAGGTGTACCACGTTTGTTTCCAAGCAATGCTTTCGGTTTTCTTATACGATCTTACCCACAAGATATCATACCTAGGTAATAATCGTAGTCAGTAGTCATCCAGGCGTCGCGGGCAGTACGAGATCCGGGAACTACTTTCACATCTGTACCTCTTTGATGAGCCAGAGTGCTGAAAAATTGAGGATCACAGCTTCGTAGGTAGATGGTAATACGACGAGGACCAAAGTCCGACTTTTCGAGAAGATAGTTGATGGGCTTGTTGTCTGCGCCAGGTGAACTGGACACGACAAAGTGGTGGTCTGACTTGGTAGCTTCATCTACATATGGAACGTAGCGTTTGGCGAAGTCGTGATCAAGAAGATTCTTGTGCCCGGATACAAAGCAGACTGGTGGTTTTTGGTTCATTGCTCGTGAGTGTGGCTGTAATAGGCTGATCGTGGAAAACTTCCAGTTCTTTCTCTGGGTAGAGTGCGCTTGCGAACTGTAGTTATTAGTGGGCAATGCTTTGATTGAAGTAACGACGTTCTGACATAGACGTAGATCTAAAGGCCATAAATGGTATCCTGTATTTTGAACATGCTCCTCGAAATGCAATTTCATAATGCCATACTTCTTTCTTTGTAAGGTTTACTATCCACAATGAGCTATCTTTCCTCTTGGCTGAAGGACCATGTGTTCAGATTAGAGCAGAAAAAGAAACCCCATGAGAGAGGAGGTTACACTGAAGAGAGAGGTATAGAAGCCCGTAAACTTGGATGAGATCATGAAAAGTCACGCGCATTCTGTGAATATGTCATAGCCTTCCTCATCATCCTATCGCAAAGAAGAATGTATCTCTTGTTTTGGTGTGAATCTAGACGCATGACTACAATGCTCTACAAATGCTGTTCGACCTCGAGTAGAACTGCTTCTGCCCTTGCTATACTTATATTCAGTTGTCCACTTATTCCAACATATAAGGCTTCCGAAGCCTCATCTCCAATTTTCATCCCAGTTCCCATATCAAATGCCACGCCGGAGACTAAGATTTCGCTTTTACTGTTTGTTCCTGGTCCCGAAAGCCTGGTTACGGCAACGTTCTGTCCGACTGCCCAAGGAGTAAAGACAGTCAGAGTGTTACTGGATCTTGCCGTATTGCTAAACATATTCCCATCTGTCGAGCTAATAGTGGAGGGATTACTCAGTCCCTTTGTGCCATTCCAAACTCCCATATCCACGAAGACCAATTTCTTCAGAGTAACTCCAGCATAAATACCATATCCAGCAAGTGTGCTCGAATTGGCGCTTGGTAAAGCCGCAATCCTGAAAGTTTCGTTTTTGGATGAAGCTACTGCTTTCGCCAGAAAGTAATGGGAGTACCACGTAGCTCGTATACCTGCAGTCAAACTCTCGTTCTTATAAAAATACGGTTCTGGTGTGAAGGCACTATACTCGCTTTGAGCGCCTAAGTGAAAGAATATCTTCTGCATTCCAAGACTTGCGGCAAGCAAAACATAATCTACAACCCATAGCGCAGCACCAAATGTATCGCTGATACCACTGCGGCCGCCACAACTGACACTGTTCGTCTCTCCCATGATAAAAGGTATGCCTGCATGATCTGCAGCTTCTATTTCCGGGATAAACTGAGATACGTTGAGCCATAAGGTACTGTGGTTGCTTAACAAGTCGAGTCTCATGCGATTCCACCGTGGTGCATCACAAGTAGATTGTGGGTATAGATGCACGGCCAAACTCGAAATGAGTGCTCTATCCTCCGGACGTTCCAGTAGACCACCTGTGCCGTTGGCAGTAAGATTCGCAATGCTGAAGTCATCTATCTCGTCTTGCTGGTCTTCTACAAGAGGTGGATCAGCAATTACGCCAGCCTGAAATGTTGGAGGATGCGATAATTGTTTGTACCACGCCGAGCTTGTGATCTGACCTGTCAAGTTTCGAAACTGCTCAATGTACACTGCTACTCCCCAGGACGGGTAGGGAGGTCGCCAGCTTTTATTGATGAAATGATCGATTTCATTACCAAGCTCGAACTGGCTCAATTTGTCGCCTAGGCCTGCATACGCAGCTTCGGCTTGCTCGACCGCGTTTTTCCATGAAGAGGTGTTGTCTGCAAAATTGAGCGTGTATATAAAATTGGTACCTGGCGGAAAGTAGTCTCCCCAAGTTCTAAACCAGTCCCGAGTAACATTAAACCTGGAAGTCGTCCCAGGATCCGAGAATGCTTCTGAAACATGACCAGATGGTAACATATCTTGGAGGTACGTCTGATCTGCCGTATTTCCTCCTATCCTTATGGGAGGAGCAATACCAGTGATGTTGGCTATTGCACTTAGCAGTGTTGCAGTTTTGGAATTTCTGATGAAGGTGTCGACCCATGTAGGCTCAATGGAGTAGCCGACTACATCGCGAGGCAAGATTCTTGTTTCTAGGCCTTTTGGAATAGTGATATTGATGACTTCAGTGGCGACTTGGCCTGCGTTCACCAGGAGCAGTAGACCTTCTGGTCGAGGCAAGCCGAATTTCATGGCTCTTTTTGTTGAATGAGCCAGCAAATTAGACAACCACCGGATCAATTTGCTGTCACTGAAAAGACAACTTATGGTAGCGTATGGCTGGAATCTAGATTCAAGGGAAATAAGGTGGAAATACTTAATCTATATTTCTATAGCACCTCAAATGATCACTATTTGCCCGAAATGCAACTCACCTTGACCCGAAAGATCGACTTGCACCATTATGTTGCCAGAGTTAGAGTCTACGTCCGATGCTATATAAGAGGTGAGCTGAAAGGAATACTTTAAAATTTCCCAGACCAATAATAGTTCAGCAGTGGCAACTTACTACACGAACGGGGTCTTGATTTGAAGGTTGGTCTAATTACTGCAAATGGAGGAAGAAGGGCTTAGTGATCGCTTAGCCTCAACTTGCTGAATAGAAGTTCTCTAGAAGCTTTATTGTCAGGAGGCTCGAATGGTGAAAAAACCGCTAATGAGATCGAATTCTCTCTTCGGAAGTCCGTCTTTCTACGCAAATCCCCTTGAAGAACACTCCGGCGATTTTCGAATTCTTAGCCACATGAGAAAGATGAAGTTCACTTCCATTATGGCGGTATGACGGCGAGGACTGTCTTCGCTAGTAGCTGATTCTGCTAAAGTCTCTGAAATTAAAATGAATAGCCAGTTTGACGTGTTAGCACGTAGTCTCCCATGCAAAATCGGGCGTCCAAGTGAGTATCTGATTTCTTCTCAGAGGTAGAATGATTGTTGAACATCGAAGTCGCCCTCGGATACACAACAAGTAGACGAGTCTTGGGATTTAGGTCGAAAACAGATCGTTCCCGCACAGTTGTTTCTACAAGCTGCATTAGTTAGATCTATCGCATAAACGCGCCGAGAGATCTGACATAGATCACCCGGGATCTAAAACTTCGTTCTAATTTCAAGCCCTTCTGGAATAGTCTCTCGCATACAAGCCCTGCTTGACATGCTAACCAACATTCATGGCCTACCAATATGATCGCATATGGGTTTGAAACGAAGGGTATTCTGGAAGAACGCATTAAAGGAGTCCTGGTAGCCAAGCAATATGGCAATGCAAATTGATTTTAATGATGGAGTGATTTTTTCCAATTTTGGTAGGAAGTTAGGTAAGTCCTATTTGGCAGAATTTACCAAGATCTCGCTTAAAAGCCCATATATATGGGCTGACACGAGGTATAGAATACCTAATTCTAACCTCAAAATACATGTAAGGTGATTTATTGTAGAGCCTGGTTTAAGCTCCATTGAAAAGTTCCAGAATATGGAGCGCATATCGAAGTTTCTTCCGATCTTCTGGACATGAATCAAAGTTTATATCTCTCGTGCGTGCTGGGCAGATTCGCCGACTCTCCGAACCCCGCAACTAGCAAACGCCTCCAACGCAGAAACGCCGCTTCAGAGCCGTTGGACTGTCAAATGCAAGCCTCCAAAGTGCGGGCACATGAGCAACTAGCAGTGACGTTGCCAGAGGCCATAATGAGGTACTTGATGCAGTCATCAGGGTGATGGAAGCATTTCCGGCCCAAAATCATTTCATTCTTGCGGACAATCAGTCATAATACAAGACGAAAGGTCCAATCCATTTTCGCATACTGTACTTTCAAACACATCTGCATCGACTGGGTGGGCCAGCCTTTGTTCAATGAGCGCCTCTTATTACCTCCTCAAGCACCGTAAGCACTAAAGCAAATTATGATCCCAGCCTAGATATTTCTTGCGGGCGATTGATTCAGAATCCTTCTTGCCGAAGGATTATTATCTCGGCGGCACAGAAACATAGAGTTTAAGGCCTCCCAAGCTCCCTCTTGGTCGATTTTCCCGTCATTTCCCCTGTCATCCGGCCTCTCGCTAAGATTGCGTTCTGACATTGACCATGCTAGTACGGTAACCACAAACCCAGTCTCTATCAAAATGGCAAGCAGGAGTAGGTACCTTATCACTCCAAAATTCATAATTGACGCCTGTACCACCTGTCAACTTGATGATTGACGCCATTGTGCTATTCAAAACGGCAGACTCCAGAGTCGTGGAGATCAGCCCTAAAATAACTCAATTCGAAGCCTCAGCCGCCACAAGTGGAAAGCTGTCAATCTGCAGATCCGGGGCCAAGAGCCGACCTTTACTACTACTGGTCCAACATGATTGAATTATGCAGCTATCATTTCCTAACCAAATACTGCGATTTTGATGCAAGTATGCAGCTTCGGCTCCCCTTGGCATAGCCGCTACTGAAAGTATCCGTAGCTTATGGAATGTTGAGTTGTTCTTGTGACTACTCGTGCTACTGTAGCTGCGATAGGAAGATGGGAAGTAAACAAGCTTTGGAGTCCACAATTGAGTGGCAGATGGGTCACAGCTTGGTAGTTTCTAGGCTTGACTTTGACAGCTTTCTTGTGGGACTCCGAGGACCCGTTCACGCCGTTCTTGCACTGCCAACTTCCCTGCAGCCATATCTGGTACGAGGCTGAACTTCATACAATTCTGTTATCTGTTCCTAAATGCAGCTCAGAGTACGAAAGAGGATCCAAAAGACCCATTCCTTTATCGATCTTTCACAACTTCATTGGTAACCGTAGTAGAACTGCAGCAAGATGTTGCTAAGCATGCTTTGTTTCCGCGTGCTCGCCAGAGCCGCTCCCGCATTGAGGGATGGATCGACAGAACCAGATCGGTGGCATGGTGTTGATCCGTTTCGCTCCACTCCCAATGAGGTTAATGGTGCCTTGACCTGAAGGAGGTTTGTAAACGCCGACATACCGACATGTACACTATCCAAGCTGGAATGGAGTGGAGGGGAAGTAGAGAGGACTATCATGACGATTGCTCGCGAATGAGTGGACAAACAACCACGATTTATGCTTACAGCTGGCTATCAAGCATGCCACCACTCAAACCATACCTTGGTTTGCATGGCATACTTAAAAGTTGTTTTGCCCAGGGTCCTGGTCTTATTTCATTAACTCGTATGACCCTGCCCGTATTTCTTGATTAACCTCCCAGCTTTCAGACGTGGTTCCAACAGCATCAAGCATCAAAAGGAAACGACTGCCACCAAATCCTCCCCAGCATTCCTATCAGCCCCAACTGCCCAAGTTGTGAATTAACTGGCGTTATTTTAAATCCCCAAGTTCCTTCAAGGCTCACGAAACAAGCCACCATTCCTGCAAAGTACTAAAATGTTTGTCGACCCCCAGCTGCTCATCCATCGTCTTACTTCCCCGCAAACCTCTTTGTCAGATGACAAGGAACAAGCACGCTACTTGCTTTGAAGCCGAATATTCGATTACTCCTCTTTTCTAGTATTCATATCACAACTTTGACTAAATCTTGTAACAGTTCTACAAGAAACAAAATCTTCAACATGCCTCTTTTCATCAACCCAGCCGCTCGCCAGCAAGATGCATATATCCCACTCAAAGCCAACATTGATGATATGGTGAACTGCACAACAGAATTGGAAGAAGATCTGAAATATGTCGTCGAAGATGGAGAGACTTTCGGCCTACTTTCAACTGACACATACTTGGAGAATGCACCAGTAAGTCCTACGATTCTGGCATTATCAATAGCGTCTAATAACGAAACCAGCAAATTATCAAAAACTTAGAACGTATCTCAAGCCTACTTCTCAACAGCGTACAAGATCTCACCTTTGACGATGAAGCGTTTGATCTGGCTGATTCCAATCTGCTTGCACTCGTTCTGTACAGTGTAAGTTTTGTCTTCGTTTCCCGCGCCATACAATATTAAATAGTTCTAGTTCTTGAACGAACACCGCCGCGCCATCGCAGTACTCGCGACTCAACACAAAACACTCAAGACAACTGGACCGCTCTTTGACAGTGTTGGTCGCTGTTTAGATACAGAACGCCGGGCGCTCGACCGGTTCCGCGCCGCAATCGAGGCACGATATCACGAAATCAAAGAACGAACAGCTGGGGATTGGGAGAACTTCAACTCGGCGATGAGTGAGGCAACTTCTGTGTATCCAGCTCCCACAATGATTATGGTTGATGTTTAGAGGGGATGATTATAGCACTGGAGTATGGAGCATTGTGAAAACTTCTCTCGGGTATTTTATTTTTCATTGATCTTGATCTACGAAGATGACGATGTTGCCTATCTGGAATCTATATGTTCTCACGAAATGCCTTTATTGGCAGTGAGCGAGCTCAGTGCCAGAACGGCCTAGCATGTTTCTAAATATCATAGAGTTAGATGATCTAGTTGTTATCAATTCTTTCGCTGCAAAGCCAGGTACAATTTCTTGAATTCCGAATTTGTGCCCAACAAAATTTCAGGACTGTCACATTCGAGAAGTTCACCCCGTCTGAGCAACGCTACCCGGTCGAACTTGTTGATGAATCGAAAGCGATGGATCACCGCAATGACTGTTTGCTCCGCAAACTCACTCTCGATAATTTGCTGCATGGTGGCTTCAGTTTCCCTGTCAACACTAACAGACATGTTAATCCTTGCCAACACAGAAATTCTCTAGGATAATTGACATACCTGCTCGTTGCTTCGTCGAGAATCAAAATAGAACTCTTTGTTAGAACAGCTCGAGCCAGAGCAAATAGTTGTCGCTGCCCAACAGACCACTCCGAGGGAGAGAAGTCCATGTTAAGACTCTCACTGGAATCAAATCTAGCCCACAGTCCAACTTTTTCAAGCGCTACCTGTATCTCGTGATCTTGTGCAAGTCCAAGAGGGTCAAGGTTGAATCTTAAAGTACCTGGCAGAAACAGCGGATCCTGGGAAACTACATTCACACTTGACCGGATGTCGTTGCACTCGATTGTGGCAAGGTCGATTCCATCTACGACGATATTGCCTTCTGTGATATCCATCATCTGGAGCAGCGCCATAACTAAGGACGTCTTTCCACTGCCTGATGCACCACATACGGCAATTTTCTCACCAGGCGTGATCTTAAGGCTCAGTTTCTTTAGAGTAGATGGAGTTTCCGGCCTTTGACACGTTTAGTTAGCACGACTTTTCTATGAGCTAGAAATGGAATTGCTTGACAGCATTGATCTTACTTGAAGCTGGCGGTGAGATTGCGAAACTCTACAGCTCCTTGAGAAGGCCATTGCGCCTGTGGAGCTGGTTGAACACGAATCCGTTTCTCTGTAGGTGTTTTCTCAACAAAAGTCTGAATGCGAGCAACCGCACCGATGGAGACCTCCATATTCGTCCACATCTTGATGAGATGCGTAAGCTGCATGTTCAATGTAAGTACCACATTCAACGCCACTCCAACAGAAGCCGGGCTAAATTTGTCCTTTTGGGAAGTGATTATTGCAATCAAGACGACCGCAACTACTCCCACAATCAAGTCCAAAACTAGTGCTAGTAGTTGTTGAATACACATGAGCATGTAGACTGGCCTCTGCGATTGCGACAGTAGTGCCTGGTTCTCTTCTTGGAAGCGCGGTTGCCAATTGAAGGCGCGAATGGTCGAGATGCCTTGGATCGTTTCTATAAAGTGAGTATAGAGTGGTGCTTTTGCTTCAATATCCAGTAATCGAACTTGGCGAGATGTTCTGAGGTAGTAGGATTGAATGTAGAATAGAACTACTCCGAGAATTGGTACTGCTGGGGCAAGGTATTTTCCTATAACGCATAGAATGACCAGTTTGACACAGCAGCTCGTCAACGCTATAGAAGTTAGTGGGCATTATAGTGGACGCAACTAGATGGTTAATCATACCCTCGACGAAGTTAATAGCGTAGACCGGTAACATCATGTCGACTAATTCGAGATCTTGGCTGAATCTAAATCTCATTAGCAGAAACCTATAACATGAATTTAGGGACATACCTATTGGTGATTGAGCCTACATCCGTTGCTTGGAAGAACCAGAAAGGGGCTCTAAAACAGAATTAACGACTTATAAGGGCGAGAGTGTGTCTTCTGGCAGTACGTACCGGAGTGCTGAGCTCAACAAGTCCGCATGTAAGTTGAGAGAAGTGTTCCCTAGGATATTGACATAAAGAACCCTAGAGAGTTGTTAACGGTTGTTTCCAATACGATATAGAAGACATATACCAGCAGGCAACAACAAAGCAAATAGTCTCTAACGCGACCAGCAAGGTATAAACTCCAAGGTACATCGGTGTTCGCCCTGTGGCTCCGTTCTCATTGGCTTCGACCCACCATTGAATCCAGATAGCTTCACATTTAATGTTAATTTAGTAACTCAAACTAAGTCATGTCCACTTACTTGTGAAGTTTAGCAAGAAAACACTGATCGAAATGGTTGCTATGAACACGCCACATAGGAAAACACCGCCACTGCGGAAGTAGTACCCATACACACCCCAGGTTCCTGTTCGCCGGGTCGGGTCAAGTTCGTCTTCGTTTTCTATAACTGGCCTGGCTTGAATAGGTGCGATCGTCTAAGCGTGGTTAGGTTTAAGCTTTCAATCAAGACATGTAGCATTCTGTCGGAGTAACAACATACATTTTGAACTTGAGGCTTGATCGGATCATCTTCTGTCCTCGAAGTCTTGCGAGTGAGCTCTTCGACTTGAGAAAAGATATCAGGACTTCGGTTGATGATATCGGCGTAGTTGCCGGAATCCAGAACACGTCCATCTTTCAGTATGACAATGTCGTTGGCGTGTGGGAGCAAGCTGACTATTTGATGATAAGCTTGGATTGAAATGATAGGCAGTAATGATGAAAAAGTGAACACTTACAAGAATTGGTGATTAGAATGACGGATTTTCCGTTCTTCCTGAAGTATCCGTCCTCACCAAACAGTCTGTTGGTTATCAAAGCAATGTTCTCGAGGTCGAGTCCGCTAAGAACATCGTCTAGAACTGTGACCTGTAAGTTCGAGTATATACTGCGAGCTAATGCCTACAATTAAGTCAATAACTGATTTTTATCCTATTAGTATAGGTCTTCAACCGACTCACAATTCTCTGCTTCTGGCCACCACTCAAGCCAATTCCACTGCTTCCAGTCTTACGCTCGTCACCCCCTGGTATAGCTAGGAGGTCTGCTTCAAGCCCACAAGCCCAGACTGCAAAGTCATATCTCTTCTTATCATACTCCGAAGTCCCCGTAATGTTCTCGCGAATCGTCTTGTTTTGAATCCATGGAGTTTGATGGCAATAAGCAACTCTGCTTAGCGAAGGAGTCATGGTTCCGCTTTGCAAAACATTTCCTCCTAGGAATGTGTCCATGAGTGTTGATTTTCCACTGCCAACTGCTCCAATGATGATTGTGAAGCCCGGGTTAATGGTAAGATCGATATCGTGCAGAATTGGGATTGCTTCAGGGGTGCGTGCCACATAAGCATTCTTCAGAGTGATGAGTGGGCCAGAGGACGAGTTGCGGTTCCAAGGCTGCAAATCTATGCCTTCTGTTGAGGCGGCAGGCTCTGCACCGTCGCTTTCACTGATCTCGCTTTGAAGCTGAGACTTGCGAATTTGATAGGCCTCTATTCGCTCGAAGCACGCAATCGCTTGTAGTAGAGTAGGCAAAGCCTGGCAAAACCAAAGCAAAGGAGTTGTCAATAACGATATCAATGCTAGGGAAGTAAATGCTTGTGCTGCTAGCAGATTCGTATCTTTTTTGACCATTGAGATGATTCCATAGACGAAGAAAGTTCCATAAGGAGCAAGTTCAATGGGTAAATTGGCTAGGAGAGCCATTAGTAGATAATTCCATGAATGTCATTGAAGCCTGAAACTTACAAAGACTGAGATTCCAGATGATCAGCTTGCGAGTCCGCAGCGACGTCTTAACTTCAAGAGATCTCAAGTTTGATATTACGGTTGATAAGATATCTGTAAGACCAAGCATCTGAACGGCTTTCATATCCTTCAGAGCACTCGATGTGATTGCCAGTCGCTTTTCCACTCGCTGCATCCATTGTGTCTGCGCGGATCTGGACTTGGTTGAGACGGGGATCATTCCACCAACAGCAACTATATTGGTAGTTAGCCTCTAGCATATAACGAGATGAGCCAGACACGAAATCGTAGAGTAGCGTTCATGTTAGCAGGTGTCACTAACCAAGAGAAATTAACACTGGAACTAACGACGCAACCCACAAGCGGCCTTCCAGCAGCCATATCGCGATTGATACTTCGAGCACAGCGGCCCATAACTCATGTATGACCCTCAAGCTATTCACGATCCGATCCACATCAGTTCCCATAAGAGTGATGGCAGAGGAGTCAGCCAGGTCGTCTGCTTTCAAGGAAATGGTATGATCATAGACCATAGAAATCAATCCCGATCTGACCATGACCGTAAACCGATTGGTGATTCCATAGTATAACACATTACTGATCTATAGTTCCCTTGTCAGTCACCATTTTGGTGATATTCTAGCATCCAAAGCTTACAGCATATCCAAAGTACACCAAGACATAGGCGCCAATCAAACCTTGACCGCGTCTCTTATTTTCTTCAGTTGATGGATTTGTCATGTAATCTATCGTCGCGTTTATCAGGAACGGCTGAGCAAACGAAAACCCACTGCGAAGCACGCGTGGCAAGATGCCCGCAAGAAAAGTCCATTTATATGCTTTGAATGTGGCCTTGAGTAAGCGGTGCTTGGATCGAGAAGTCTCCCACGCTTCTTGTAGCTCTTTTCCGGTGATATGACCTTGCAATCGCTCATCGACGGCGAATATATCCTGGATACGGAGGATAGTGGAATGACCCATTTGAAATAATGGTAAAGTCCAAGTGTACATAGTGCGGCCCCAGAAGCCATAGACCTGTTCTTTTGCTAAGCTCTGATATCTGGGAACGAGAAGCTTGCTCTTTCGAGTTGACTCGACGAATAGAACGGCCACAGTAAGGAGAAATATGCCTGTCCATAGAGATTTGCATGCGGTCACGTCTTCGATCATCCATAGTGTCCGTAAACGAGGAAGTGCCAGAAGACTAGAGACGGAGAAGTAGAGAACCAAGATGTCTGAAGGTCCAACGGCTCTTTGATCTTCAACGAAGGATGCACATGCAGCAGAAAATGTTGCTACTATGTTCAGTATGCCAGCTGCCACGGAGGCTTTGGTGTGAAGTACTGAGTTTCGAGCTTGGAAGACTAGGAATATTAATTGGAGTGCCAGAAGTAGGAACAAAGTGAGCTTTGGACCCCAATTGTCAGTCTTGTACTACTTGAAAGGACAATGAAGTACCCGTACCAATTTTAATATAGCCAATCTATGAGAATTGACCTTCACAGTTGAGCCTCGAAGCAATTGAAGTCTGATAGGGAGTAACAACAAAAACATTCCTGCCGGAACAGCAATGAATATTGCATCCTCGAACAGCAGCGTAAAGTCGAATTCACGGCAACTTGTTTGAACTCGAGGCCCAAATAGGCTATCAGCGCCGAAAGCACAACTACCAGTCATCTTGGACTAGTGATGACGATGGTGTGATAGAGATATGTTGGTCAGTGAAATGTGGACGGGAGCTTTGCTGATATATCGCCATGGCTCAAGCTTATCTATTAATCTTTCATCCGAATATCTAGGCTTCCATTGAAAGGCGGGGATAGTTATGAAGCTAGAGGTACCTTGGTCAATGGATCCGGGGTCGTTGAGTTGATGTTGCAATGTCCCTCCTGAGTGGTGACTGCCAACAGCAGGATCTACATTGTGCTTACTAGTTCTCTGGCTACTGCAGCATGGCAGGCTCGAAGATAGGGCGTGTAATAGCAAGGTACACTCCGAGGATTGACAGGTATCGTGCAGTACTCGGTGCCGATTGTTTGTAAGTAGAAAACTGGCAGAACTACAGTACGAAGACGAGTCGCGGGGAAGTGAGTGAAAGAAACATCAAGATCCTCATATATCGCATTTATTCTGATCACAGGGACATTTTGAGGTAGATTTGCTTTTCAATTCATAGAAATAAGGAAGAGAATATTTGATCAAATCCCTTTGACATAAATGCTTCCTATTTAGAGCGGAAATTCAATCGCTTGCATGCTATGTAAATCAAAATGCTGAGATATGCAATCACGATGGAACCGGCTGCGGCGGCGTCTTCCCAGCAAAAAGCATCTTAATCCCACTCAATGCCGTCTTCCTCTTCCCAACCTTGACATTGTCTCCCGACTTTGACTCGCCATCCATACTGGTATGGCTTCTTGTTTTATGATGGGAATGATGCTGGCTATGTCTTCGCCCGCTTCGTCCGGTTGATTCACTCTTTACGCTGCCGGTGCTCTTCCTTCTATGTCCTCCACTGCGAGTACTCCGCGCACGATCTGCGACTTTTGGTTTAAAGTCCTCTGGCTGCAGCACGCCCTCATCCAGCAGTCGTTGCGACGCATGCGGTGTGATGAATTCGCCGTCCACACTTGTGCCTTCACTTGTCGCGGCAGCCTCTGCAATTCCGCGTCGCCATTGTTCTATGCTCGACAGTTCTTCGAGTTCGCGCAGCTCGGTTGTTTCATCGGCATTTTCGAGGGCTTTGTTGGCCTTGATGCGCTTGATGATTTTGTATCCGCCTAGCATTACTACAGTGACGCCGACCGCGACACCGCCCGCGATGAGAAATTCGGGCGAGGCTAGTAGCGCGATGACGGCTGGAAAAGCAGTTTTCATGGTCAAGAGCGCAGATGGAGCCACTCTGCGCGTAAGTTGCGAGATCTCAGCCAGAGTCAAGCCTACCGCCGCCAGCGCTTCGGGGTTCTTTTGAAGGTGCTCGATCATCGATGTGGCAGTGTATTGAAGGCAGTTTGCCTCCTCGAGGAGTTGGTTCAGCTTGGACATTTGGCCCTTGAGCTCATGTTCCGTCTCGGACGGTCGCATGGGAAGAGGTGGAGGGAGGGTACCGTAGGCGAGATGCTCATCGTAAGAGCGAGAGGAGGTCGGGCGTGCAGGAGAGGTATTGCGACGGGTCAGTCCGCGTTCTGGGGCCTCGAACGCAGGTGGTTGTGCAGGATGGGCATACACAACATCGTTGGCGTAGGTTGAGTCTGTGTAGCCACGATCGACCATATCGGGTCGTTTAGTGTGGTGAGGACGATCTGATGGGCCATGTTGGTGACTTGCGCGCCGTTCGTTGCTGGCGTGTCGTGAGCGATGTGATCGATGGGACCCTGCATGCGATGAGGCTCTTTTGGGGAGATGCTCGTCGGATAGCGAGACTCCTTTGAGCATGTGCCTGGCCCTCTTCTCTTCATACTCTGCGTTTCTTGCAGTTCTCAACTCAACCTTTTTGGAGCGATAGGCTGCCTTTGCTTCATTCCATAATGCGCCAAGTTGTTTGCCGTTGCTCACGATCTTTCCACCCTTGTTTATTACAGTTACGCTATTGCCTAAAGGCATGCTGAAGGAAGTGACCGGTGTCGGTGTCCAGATTGATTAAGAATAATAGTGGAGGCTGAGCAGGAGACTTCCAAAGAGGATTGAAGACAAGATGGACGTGCTCAGTGTGATATGAGAAAAAGTCGGTGAGGTATTTCTTGGTATGGAATCCAAAGAACAGTAGCAATTGACGATAACGCAGCGCCAAAGTCAGCGCATGCGAGTGGTTATATGGTAGAGTAGTGGCTGGTGAATGCAAAGTACGCAACTCAAAGTCACACCCTGGGCAGTGTTGAGGATGTCACTTCAATCGTGGGGATTGGGCATGTTTTTGCCCTCCAAGCGGCTTTTTGGATGAAAAGCAACCAATTGAGACAGTCAACGCTCGCCAAAAGTCAACCCAAAGGACCGAGGCCTGGACTGACGTGGGCGCGGTTGAGCGCTTTCAGCGAGTGGCGATCTTCAACCCTCAAAGACCCTGCTAAAATTGCCTGTAACAAGCACATCCTCGCCCACTGGTCTTCGTGGCGCCCTGCTTATGGGTCAAACTTCGTGGCGCGAAGAAGGGCGTTTGCCAACTCGAAGTTTAAAGACATCATTGTGCATCGTGCCTTTCTCAATCTGCTTTTCTTTCTGGTCTTGCACTTTAACCGCTTTACAAAGTTACAGTATGGATTGCTCAATTGAAGAGTTGTGGTTGAGTGACTTTAGCAACTCCGGGCCCGAGAGGGCGCTGAACCAGGAACTCCATGTCGTAGCGTGGAAAGCTTGCGGAAGAACAGGCTTACATTATCGTGAATTGATGAATTGTATCCGATACAACCGTCCCATGCTGCTGAGTAGGACTTGACTGGAGGATGTCTTTGTGGTCCATCAGCTTTACCTCTCTCCATTGGTTTGCCTCATGTAGGCGATAGGTTTGATGTTTACGACAACATGCAGCCATAAATGTTCAGCGAAAGAAGATTAATCATTTTAAGAATCGAATGAAGCACACTGAACAGTGTTATACTTGCTCCTATTCACGACACCAATGGCCGACTTTTGGACAAATCTATCCTAGATCTACCTGGTCATCAGAGTATCTTCCTAAAGCTTCCAAGATCCCAGATATCTCATGCTCCAGGAGAACAGCGAACCAGAATATACTAACGAAGGTACTACAATACCATGCCGGTGTTCCCAAACTTCTTTTGGTGGCCATCAGACTACATGGATTCCGAGTTGGAATTTCCACGCCACAGTCGTCTATGTGTGGCAGTGCAATGCGCTGCGCCACGTATCCTAACATCCATCCATTGCTGAAGAGTCATCACACATGCAACAAATACCTGATCCAATTTATTAACTTATGCACTATAATATGCCTTCACGCAGTGTACAATCGCGGGGTTTTCTATTACTTGTCATTGCGTGAAGGGGCTACCTAGCTCGCACTGTGTCTGCCTTGTTGCGGCAGACTACCCATGAGAATCTTCGAAAATATCACGCTTCTTGTTTTCCCATTATTTGGGACCAACAAGACACAAGAAGTACATAGTGGTATGGTCAAGCTAAGACATTCCGTGCAGGCAGTTCGCTGGGCGTCTCATCACTTGCAAACTGGAGACTATCGAAATGGCGTTCAAAGTTATCACATTGTTGCCTTGATTCATCAGGCTGGATTTCGCTCAGCCACCCTTCACCGGTGACTGTATGCGGATACATTTCTAGGTATCCCATAGCTTTATTTGAGGGGTAGTTACCTTCTTTAAGATCAGGCTGTCTTCTGTGTCGAATTCTTAACACTGTGTCCAGCTCCCAAAGCTTTACGCCCGACAAAGATTGTACAACAACACAGCACCTCGCGACCCTCTAACCTTCACGCTGTTTTTCCAGCTTTTCCAAGATTCGAAAATCACAGGGTTGACTTTGATAGGTTCAGTATACACTCGTATTTCTTGAGAATAGACTCTCTTTAGCATCCAAGATGCGTTGGCCTGATAAGGAGGATCTCTCTAACATGAGCCATGGTATGCGTGAGAAGTTCGTGTCCCTCACTCACAGCAATGAAAAGCATGTCAACGACTTTGGGAGCGATGTCACCCTGGAGACAGATGATTCTGATCTCAAAAATGCACAAACAGGACCTAAGCGTAGCGTCTCCAAGCGCCTCAGCCCATCATCCAAACAGGCGGACGATGCCAATATCATGGGAGCTGATCCCATTGTCAAGACCTATTACGAAGGACCCAAAAGTCGAGAGGATTACTACGACTGGAGTGAAGCACCACCAAAACAACTCAGCAAAAAAGCGGCACTCAAGGCCGACCGCATCGCTGTCAAGCTGTACAAGGTCAAAGACACATCAAAGCCAGTCATCGGAAGTCGCTTTTGGCTCAAATACCACATGCTTGAGGTTCAGAATCCAGCACTCATATCAGCTTTGAAGCCACTCTTGGAGAAGCAGGATGTCTACGTGGATCCTAGCGAGATCACAAAGTTCATGGAACCATTCCGGCCACTTTATTTCTGCCACGATGAGATTGCAGAGCTGCACCAAAATACTGAAGGCGATGCACTGAAGCAGCAACTTCTACTGCTACTGAAGGTCATGGCTGAAGTGTTCGGAACCACCAAATCGCAAGTCAAGCAGCTCATGGCCAGCGGACTTATGAACTTCAAAATGGCATGGATATACTTCCCAAAGGACTGTGTGGTTTATCATCCTGGAAAAGACTGTGAACGCATCTTCAAGATAGTCGATACCAAGTATCTTTCCAAGCCGCAACCACACTTGGCGATAACCGCAAAAGAGATTCAGTTTGACGGCGCCTGCTATAGCTGGGCTGAAGTGGAGTTCCAACTCCTTCCTTGGGAAGGTAACAAACCCATCAAGGAAGTTTCAATCTTCCCGTTGGAATTTCATCCAGATGCAGATGCTGTTCGAAGCAGAATGATCGCTCGCGGGAAGAAAGTGCTCGATTTCCAGGGGCTGTCGTACTCTACGTATACAGGCGTTGCATTTTGGGTTGGGCCGAAATGCACCGAAAAGCATAATGTCAGTATATCCCAGCCATTTTGTCCTATACACTGGAAACAAGTTGCTGACAATAAAACAGGTGGATGGAAGAATCCTAATCGACACATACGGATATCAAAAGCACCACCAGACTAGCGATCGTAAAGGGTAAGTTTTTCTCAGTCAGCATTGCATTCTTTCAATTACCTCCTGAGTGCCGAGGCGCGATGCGCTGAATTCTCAATTGTTCTCGAACCACAAAGTAGATCTATACTGAACTTTCACAGTGGCAAAGATGAGGATATGGCACGAAACAAAATACAACCTCTTCGGCGACGTGCACGAGCACACCATCGTCCTCAAGATTCTCAAACAGAATCCGAAATTGATGGAGCGCTGAATCCACCTCAAACCTTCTATATCACTCGGCTTACCGAGGACGATATCGCTGCTAACAAGGAGACCATGCTCGAACGCGAACCAGAGCTGATCTTTTTGTCGCCCATGCTAAAGGGCTATGCTCTGCAGAACAAGCTGTGGCTCAAGTTTTATGTTGAAGACGTCAAACCTGTCGTCTGGAATGACGATGCATACGAACATCTGGTGTACCCGGAAGAGCAAAAGGACCTTGTTCTGTCTTTTGTCGAGAATCATCAACGCACTCGTGTGGCCGGTATGGAAATGGACGATGTTATTAAAGGCAAAGGGCAAGGACTCGTCATGTTACTCTCTGGCCCACCCGGAACTGGAAAGACACTTACAGCCGAAGCAGTTGCCGACAAGACTAGACGGCCACTGTATTATCTCCAGGCTGAGGACTTGGGCATTAATGCTGCGTTACTAGGAGCCAACCTGAAGAAAGTTTTTGAAATGGCTACAGAGTGGGATGCCGTGATACTTCTCGATGAAGCTGATGTGTTCATGGCCGAGCGCAATCCACAAGACATTGCTCGCAATGAGCTCGTCAGCATATTCTTGCGAGAGCTAGAATACTTCCGCGGGATCATCTTCCTGACGACAAATTTGTACAACTCCATCGACACAGCCTTCCGCTCGCGAGTAAACATCCACTTGCTTTTCCAACCTCTGACACCCGAAAACCGCTTGATCTTGTGGCGCAAATTCATGGACCGTTTGCCGCTCATGAAAGAGCAGGCTGTTGAAGCAGATGACGAACGGGAAGAGCCAAAGAGTCGACGAGCACAAGATTACTTAAGCGACGAGGATTTGTTGGAGTTGGCTCAGTGGCAGCTCAATGGTCGAGAGATCAAGAATTCTATTAAGACGGTAAATTATTTCCTTGTCACTTGAATAATTTTATGCTCACGATTGATTACAGGTGAAATCTTGGTGTGATGCAAAAGCGTACGATATGACACTGAGTCGTCTAGAGAGCGGCATCAAAGCGACCGCTCCAAGCGCAAGCAAGCAAGGTACAACTGACAGATCATTGTACGAATAAGGATGCTTGCTAGAGCTTGCCAAAAATTCCGGGAAATGAGTTAGCAGTAAAGTAGGTAGATACTGGCTGGAACTTGTTAACTTTGTAATACAATTGAGCACTTGCATCGAGGTCTTCTGATATCAAGATCTTTCTCCGTCGTGGTTTTGCGTCAAAAGAGATCGAATGACCTCCAGAGTATGCCCACTTCCTGAGTACGTAGCTCGAGAAAAGAGCGTAACTTTTTGTAAACATGCTTCCTAATTAGAACTGGCGGGAGTTACGGACCGGACCGCTGGTGTTTTCGCCGATTCCGGCGAAATGTCGAAATAGGCTACAGCATTTGATGATATTTACACTTCAGCATCGGAGTATATAAAATGCGCTCTATGAGCCGTAGCAAGTGAAGACTAAAATAAGATAGAAGCAGTTGAGCCCTACGATTCAATCATGGAAACAAAAACCGATATGTCAAAGCCATACATTCCTCTCGCTAGTGCCGCAACTGACGGCTGGTCCAAAGACGACTCAGCAACAGCAACATGCTACTGTGGAGCAGTCCAGCTATCATTCCCTCTTCAAGCGCCTGGTCTTCTCAGTACTTTCCTGTGTCATTGTACAGACTGCCGCAAGATCACGGCATCTACATTCTCTTCAATCTTTTCAATTCGCGACACACACCTTACGCATGTTCGTGGCCAGGAGAATCTAACAGCGTTTGCTCAGACGAAGACCATCGCTTCTGGAAATCTTATGACGAACTACTTCTGTAAAATATGTGGGACGCTCATGTATCGGATTGGATCTAAGGGAGCACATCTCTTGAGAATCGGCACTGTGGATGATTTTCACCTTCATGAGACGAAACTTAGACCGAGGCGTGAGATTTGGTGTAAGGATCGTATTGGCTGGCTGAGTCCTTTGGAAGGCGCTGCCCAGTCTGAGGCTGCGCGTAGTCAGAACCCGAAGGTTGTTGCCGCGGAAGTGGAAATGATCATTCCTGCCCAGAAAGCTACAGAAACAGTGTCAGATGAGTAGCCCTTCGAATTTTTAGGCACACGCGAGAGAGGATCCGGGAGATAGTACAGTTGGTCTTTGATTGTTGTTGGAGGCTTGCCTCGAACTATTCTTACAGCAGTAAAGGATACCCCCAGTTTGTGAATAAGATAAGGATATAGGCTTGCTCCCTCCCGCAATTCTCGAATCAAATCAGTGCTTTGTTGCTTACAACACAAAGTGGCGATCAAGTGGACTTCCTTTAACACGATCATCCCAGTTGACTTGTATAAGGTATCAATTAACGTGCCATGCCATGTACGTAACACAACTCGTCCCAGGCTATAGGATGACAGGGTCCAGAATTTAGCTCCTTTACGAAGAGAGAAGTTCATGGTGAGATTTGAAAGGTCATGTCGTCTGCAAGCATTATCTTCAACTGTCTTGCCGACGCATCGACCACCGTATTCCCAATTTCTTCAGCATTTTGATTGTGCCAGTTGACAATCTGATGGGCAAGCATCTCGGTGCCAGAAATTTTCCAGACCACCGGCTTGGATCGCTTGGCCTTCGAGATAGTCGAGAACAGTAGAATGGCTGTTATAAGGAGCAGCAAACCCGGCAGAGCAAAATAGAGCCATCGAACGTGAACAATGGGTTGCTGTTCAAAGGCGTCTCCATATATGTTGGTGCTATTGTCGCTTTGGCTGATAACATTAGTCATGCTTTGAGCCATCATGCTGACTGCCGCTGTGATGTTCCTGGAGCGAAGGAGTAGAGGGCCTAGGGGTACACTCATGCTCTGATCCGTGTCTCCAGATTCGAGTTCTCCGTCAAATATATTGCTCTTTAGGTATGTTCTAACAATTTGCAAGTCGAGAGAATTGGCCACGAAGGTGTGATTGCCTTCCACACTGGTGAAGTCAATCATACTGCCTAGATATGTTCCACGTGCAATACCCTTCTGGAGGGCCAGTCTCCTAATGTCTTCGATTTGAAGCGATGAGTTTTTGACTGACATCCCGGAGTACTTGTAACCGACGAGATCTATGCTACATTCGATAAGGTCCCATGGAAGAAAGTCCACTTGATCGTTTTTATTGCCATACATTCTGAACATCGCAAAGTTGAGGAGATTCGTTGGGTTACTGACTACATCAGTAGGCTCGTAGTAGGTGTTAATTCCAACCGAGGGTTTGGAAGTGATCACGATGTCTGTTCGAGTTGATGACTGGGAATAGAACCACCCTATTGTGTTGTTGCCTGGGGTGGTGACATTGCAGGTTTTGCCAACATTTGGTGTGGAGATGGTGACATTAGGAAAGCCGCAATCCTCGGTGCTGATCGATGTGACATTCTTGCAATTACTTCCAAAGCCAAGCGTAGTGTAAATCTCGTTGTCATTCCATCTACATTCCGACAATGTGCATTCGAAGTTCATCGGGGTCAAGAAACCTGACAAGCCATTTATGGCTGCTGCTTGCATTCTCATATCAAAGGTATGGTCTAATTTCAGTCAATCTCCGAAGCTAAGACTTGGGGCATTTACTGTACAATCAAATCTTCCTAGGTTATTCTTCTTTGCTCCGGTGTCGTAAACTGTACTCAGAGACAACATTCCTCCCTGGTTCTCGTCCACGATCCGCACCGAGTCAGACCTGAATTCTATCAATTGCTGGGTGGCGGCATCAAGTAAGACAGAAAAGACCATTATGATGGCCCCTATTGAAGCCAAACTCCAAAAAGGTCTGTTGTTCAATAGTAGCAACAGCGATCCTTTCGCTGATCGCGTCGCTCGATCATATCGATGCATGTCATACATGGTTCGAGGTTGTTTGAAGTGGGTCCATTTAGCCTGTATTATGCAGCTTGCGACTGAAACCAGAAGTAGTGACTTGAATAGGGTAGAGAAGACGGAAATTGCGGCATTCAGAGTGATCTGATTCTGTACTGGCCATTTAGACAGGGCATTATCATTCATGTAGAAGAGAACGGCAAATATGCTTCCTTCAGAAAGAATCGCTCCAACAAGGGTCAAGATCTCTAAAGTCCATGATCTTATTTTGTTCGATGGTTTCCCTGGTGGTCGCCTGGGCGGTTGAACGTTCTCGATTCGTGTTTCTGGTCCCTTGTTGTCGTCATCTTTTTCGTCGTCTCGTCCTTTCCAGCTGAGTAAAGAACTAAACTGAGCTCCAGCCGCTTCCTCGAAGTCAGAAATGTCCATGGCGTGAAACAAAAAGGATAGTATTTTCCAAAAGTCTATGTGAGAAACTTTGTGAATGATATTTAGCACTGACAGACAACCTACAATGTAAATGTTCAAATAGATATATATGCTAGCTGAACTTGTGATGTATTGGGACCTGGCCAGTATGATTGCCATCTATTCGATAGCGTCGAACGAGGTACTCCTCGAAATTGACACTCATTGGGCAGTCACGAGTACAGGCGAGCTATGTGTTTTATGTTGTACTATGCACAGCCGTGCCGATGGGCTGAAGACAGGACTAACAAGTGTGACAATGAATACATGAAAACCCCTTGTGTAAATATGGGAATGTTCCAACCCCCTTATATGGTTACCTTGCTCTTCTTGGGGAATCGCATAGATATCGCATACATTCATAGCGCTTGTACGTTGTCATCTGGTTTTTAATAGACTTACACATGGTTGACTCTCCGATGTATTACAGTACTACTTTATAAGTTCTACATTCTTGTCACCGTTAAGTGAGCTAAAAATAACTTTGTTCACTGAGTTGTGTCTGCGAGTCCAACCTCTTGTTAATGGTATACATATAGTTTTCTGTTGCCTTCATGTCTTGCTCAGTCAGAGGCTTCCATTGTCATATCTCTTGAAAGTTTAAGTCGTGTCTTCTCAGCAAGCCTTTTCAGGGCAGCAGGTCCGTCAAGAGCAGTCTCGCAACCTTTCCATTCGTTGATTTGGTGCGCGAGTAATGCCACGCTGGAGGACTTCCACAACTTCATCTGTTGTCTGCGCGATTTAAGAATAGTTGTAAGCAGAAGGTGAGTCGTAGCGATTAGCATCACTACTGGGAGGGTGAAATACTTCCATCGAATGTATATATAAGTCTCACTGCGAATCGTGTATCCTTTCTCAAAGGCGGCGTTGCTACTTCTGTTGATTGTGTTGGTCATGCTTCTTGTCATGTTTTGTAGCGCTCCAGAAACGTCAATGTTTTTGTTCAGGTATACAGGCCCGAAGGGGATGTTAGGATCGAAAGCGTAGTCCCCGTCAACAAGAGTCCCATTGAAAACTTTACTTTGCAGGAAGTCTGAAAGGATAGCCAAGTCCATCAAGTTCGCCATGAAGGTGTGATTGCCAGTTTGTGTCATGAACGTCGCATGTGAAGCCACTGGTTCGCTTCCGCTTCCATTCAAAACTACTAGAGGTAGTCTTTCTTCCAAGCCAACCTGAAACGTTGAGTTTGTGATTGAAACATTGGATTTCTTGTGGCCCACAAGCCCGATGTCACATTCTATCACCTCCCAATATCCGCGTGCTGGATATCCGTACATTCGGAACACTGCGATGGTGATGAGCTTCGAGGACTGTATGGCAGTCAGCCAGCCATTGCGCCAGCCGCCATAGCCTAAGGAAGGACATGATATTGTAGATGAGACAATGACTGTTGTCTGCGAATCTGTTGGGACGTAAGTGTACTGTAGAGTTACATTTGATGGTGTAGTAAGATTGCACTGGTTCACGTTTCCAGTAGAGTCCAGATTGGGGTAAGTGAGTGTTTGGTTCCTAAAGTCGGCGCAGACCTGAGCGATTTTGGTGGTAACATTCTTACAAGTACTCTCGAAACCAAGAGATAGGAAGCTCTTGTCATGCCAAGTACAGTTTGCAGAGCTACAATGAAAATCTGGAGGAGTGACAAAGCCACTCAGTCCATTGATTACTGAGGCTTGCATGGTCAAGTCGACAGAGTTCCCTGAAACGAAGCCGTTAGCAATATATCAACCTAGAACGATTGGAAGAAGCTTTTGTACATTCGATGACCATGAATCCGTTGGTTCTACCTCCATTGTTGTATATCAAGCTATGACTGAAGGTTGTGTCATCCGATTCCGTAAAAACTGGCCGGGTCGGATATTCGATCAGTTGCTGAGTAGACGCATCAAGAAGTAGACTCAGAATGGTGATTACCGAGCCTGCAGCGGCTAACGTTACAACAGTGTTTCTTTGGAACAAAAGCAACAGAGCCCCCAAAGGTCCTCGAGACGCTTCGTCGAACAATTCGATATGCGACATTCTCTGCGCTTTCCGGTAGTGACTCCATTTCAGCTGACCTATACAGCTTGCTACTGGTTGCAAGAGTAAAGATCAGATTTGAAGACGGTAGTTATGAATGATACCGCAGTGTTTAGGCTGAGCCTTCCATGATATTTCCAGGCCGATATGGGTTGTTGATGCGTTGTGCGTAGGATGTAGAAAATCATGCTCTCACAGAAATTCGTTCCAAGTAATGCGCCAATTTCGAGATACCATGAGTTGGTGAGGGTGCTCCATCGGAGCCTTTCTGATTTGCGTTTTAGGGATGGTTCAGGGATTTGTTCAGTTTCTTTTTCTTAAACAGCTGGTTCATATTTGTGAGAGTCTATAGGCTCGGAGTCCTGACGGTCGAATAGACGATAGATTGGCATTTTGGAGCTGTAATGACTGGACTTGGAGGTTTTTCTTTTCAAAGTACGATGGCAACCATTGATTTCATGTTTTCATTCGAAAGCAAAAGCATGAAGGATTGCACAAATAGCTTAGGTACCTAGATGAACTTCATGGTCACAAGTTCAATAGTTTTGAGAACATGTATAACCAGAGAATTCAGCGATTGGATGATCGCCCTTACACGATGTACATCTTTGGTGTACCACGTCGTTCAAGGCTGGGGATAAACGACTCTGGGAAGAGACTATAGGTGCTCTAGAACAGATAATGGAGACAATTGAGCAACACAAAATCTCTTTTTGTGCCATTTTGCCCATTTCGTCCTATCTAGGCAATAAAAATACCGGGATTGCGCGGTTCTACGTTCAGATATAAAGTCCTGCGACTTGAAGTAGCAATCTAACTGGTACGGCAGGTATCTAGTAGTCGCATTAGCATGTCTAAGCTGTTTAGTTTGTGGAAGACAACGAGTCTTGTGTTCAGGAGAGAAATCCTCAGGAAAACCTCCGTAGATAGGGGACAAGAAAGTTTTTTGAGTCTTTGACAGTACCATCTATTCAATGATTCAATCATAGTATGCTCACTGAGAAGATATAGGTAGAACGTCTAACTAAAAAAGCGTTGAATTTTCCATATACCAATATATCAAAAATACCAGCGCAGTCTTCGCTTAATCATGTCTCAAAATATATGTGATTCGTCCGAAGTTGTCAAAACCTTGAAGTAACCGAATGCTTTAGTGTAGAGCTTTCGCTGCAACATCTTCCTAGATACTTCGGTACTTTTCAAGCAAGTCTTTCTGCTACAGAGTACTCTCAATCACACGAAAAAGAGGAGTATCGCGGTTTGGGAGCATGGAACAACTCGCTGGACGATAGATCTCGGTTGCGCACGAATCGGATACATGCGAGGAAGCGTTGCCCTTTATTTATGCTATCGCTTATTCTTTTGCATTATTCTGCTTTCCCAAGTGCTTATCTTAAAAGAGAGTACCTTTCAGGGCCTCAGACAGAGTCCAATGAACTAGCCCAATCTGTCCTTAGGGGCAGACATAATATCTCGCTTCCACTACTAGTGGTCGAGAATATAGTGCTAATGTATTTGCATATCGAACTCCAGCAAGTGAACCCTGATCAGGTACAGTATACATCTAGACCACTCACGTGTTTCAACCACGGAATAGTCAGTTATTAGGAAATAAAAGAAGCTTGATAAATTAGGGTCACCGCCAGAATGGTTCCCTTTAGTAGATAAAGCCCAGACTTGTCGTTCAACTGCCTCAAATCTGCTCCAGTTCACTTTAGTCTCAAAACTCGCCGTATTTTACCAGTATCAAAATGGTTGGAATGAAAATCTTCGCCTTCGCAGCGCTCGCTATTGGGTTAGTCTGGACAAACATAATGAAAGAGAACTATCTCTGACCATAAATAGCGCTATCGCCGCCCCAGTCGCAGACAGCAAATCCTTCAAAGTCGGCGTCACCATCGGCAGCAAGACTCTCTACCTCACCGGCACCGACAAGTCCTCCGAGAACATTGCGGACGGTATCGCCTGCAAGATCGTTGATACCGCCATCTCCTGTGGAGCCGACAACAAGGGCTACGACTACAACCCACTCCACCCCTTTGAAGGTGCTCTCGTCCTAAGTGCAAAGCCCTCCAACAACAAGGGCTGGGCAATTGACGCGGACAACAAGATCACCTGGAAGACATCCGATAACAAGTTTGTCAACTTTTCGACTTCAGCGGTTGGAAAACCAAATGAGATCTTTGCTGAGATCTGCTCTACATATGGACATCCTGATGGCGCTGTTTTCACACCAGGGGTGGCTAAGGCATACTACGTTTAGATTTGTAGAGGTAGATTGATATCAGGTTAGAGATCTGAAATACAATATTAGTCATTCAATCACGTTAAGTTTGTCCAGTGATGTTCATGTCGTGCGTGCAAAAGCTTGAGGTAACACAAAGTAGCCACAATACGAAGACAACAATACTAGAACCATATCGAGTCTTGTTCCAACATCCCATGAAGTCGTTCTGGTATGCGAAGCAAATTCTAACGGCCTTGACAGGGAACTGGCTGAATATCAATGCAGTGAGTCGCGTGCAGTAGGCATAAAAAGCCGCCTCCCCACGAGGACCACAAACGTATCAGTTCGATGTTACGTTTGCTATTTCTGCAATCCCGGCGACCAAACGGACTTATAAAAGTGGTTTCACCTGAGGCCCCGCCTTTTTATATTCACGTGGGTGCGGCTCGTTGAGCTCCTCCATGCTCCACTCTCGCCTGCCGAGGGGTCAAAAGTCTGGATCCGATTCCTGCATGTAAGCTTCCTAATCCTACCCGTTAAACCCACGTTAAGAATGACGATTCTTGCCAGTCTACAGTCGTGATTGATAGTCGATAGTTACGGACTAGGAACTGACTGACAACAAGCCTTATTTACTGGTTGCCTAATTCGGACTTCGCGATACACCTTGCGACCACCTCCAGCGTTCTTTCTCAGTCATCTTGTCGCTACCTTTTTTCTGCGAGCAACAACCTTGAAAGCTAAGGGGTTTAGCTCGCTCTCCGGGTTGCGGCGACTGGACTTACATTTCTAAGCATCATAGTGGCGTTTGTCAAATTTCAAATACATCTCAACACCCAACATTGTTTCCGAAATTGTTGCTCTTTGCCTATCTTGAGCGTGTCGTTACTGGCATTTTACCTGGAAGCATTTGCAATTGTGCCTGGCGATCGAGATTCGTCCACTTCACTCCTGCCTCAGTGAAGCCTGGCTGCGACTTGTTGCCGCCAGTACTTCTACAACCTCGCGTTATTTGTTGACCTGTACAACACGTCTTAAAGTTCATGATATAACCCAACCTCTGCAATTTGGCGCCGCCCCTGAATTCCCTAGATTCATAGCGCTGACATGGGCCTGCTGTAAGTAGACAGCATTGCTAGTGCGCATTGTCTTAACGTCGCGAACTTACATTTCAATTAGAGCTCTTGGAACACCTCTCGAATGGAGCGAAGTGAAGAAAGTCGCGCCCCAAGTCCGACAATGGGGTATCGAGGTATGCTTACGTCCACTCTTGCAGCCAACAAAGACTAGCTGCATTACCTGCATGTTGATACTCGTGCTAACGACCGTGCAGCAACTTCTCATGATATGGAAAGGCGCTCGAGGAAAGGAACGTGATGCTATGCTATGGGGCGACGAGGTACATTCCAGACACGAACATGACCTATTCTGAGGATCAGACAATATTCTTGCGCCTATACTGACCATTTACCCAGGTCGAGTACCTCGTTGTCTGCAAGGATGATGCCGCGAAAAAAATGCGACTCTCTCTACGGCAAGCCGATATTCTCGCAGCCTTGGAAGCAAACGCAAAAATAGTCAACGGTGTGATTGACGACGTTCCACCAATATTCCATCCAGAGTTCGGCCGCTTCATGCTTGAAGCGACTCCAGGAAAACCTTGGGGTATAGGATTTAAGGATCTTTTGGATGTTGAGCACAACATGAGGCTCCGACGTATTATTGCTAAAGAGCACATGGCTGAGACTGAATATCCGGTCACATTGACGACATTTCCTCGCATAGGTTGTGAGGACACCACTGTGCCGGCGTATCCTCTTTCTGGACCGAAGCTACGATCGCAATTCCTTCCGGATGAGATTGCAAATCCTCATATAAGGTTCCCGACATTGGCAGCAAACATTCGATCTCGTCGAGGGCGAAAGGTTGCGTTAAATGTGCCTATATTCTACGACGAAAAGACGCCGAAACCATTCAAGGACCCACTCGTCAATTACGACTTGCAGCAATGGCCAGAAGATGCTGATGTTCGAAATGGCGCAGCAAAGGAAGGGCATGTATATATGGATGCCATGGCTTTTGGGATGGGCAGTTGTTGTCTTCAGATGACCTTTCAGGCTAAGAACATTGATGAAGGTCGAAAAATGTATGACCAACTCAGTCCACTTGGCCCAATATTGCTGGCTCTTACTGCTGCGACTCCCATCTACAAAGGATTCCTGGTTGATACAGATGTACGATGGAACCAAATCAGCGGGGCAGTCGACGATCGAACACCTGAAGAATTGGGCGAGACGCCTCTGAAGAATGATCGGTGGCGGATTCCAAAGTCCAGATATGCGGCCAACTCGACATATATATCCCAAGACCCACGATTAAGACCAGAATATCTAGACCCGGGTCTTATAATCGATCCGGACATAAAGCAGCGCCTCATGGAAGGCGGTATGGACGACCTGTTAGCCACACATTTCGCACATCTATTCATCCGCGACCCTATCGTAGTGTTCGCTGAAAACCTCAAAGAGCTCGATTTGAATGGCGCTGATCATTTCGAGAATCTTCAAAGCACCAACTGGCAACATATGCGATTCAAGCCGCCACCACCTGGTAGTGACATGGGCTGGCGTGTTGAGTTCCGACCTATGGAAATACAAGTGACGGACCGCGAGAACGCTGCATTTGCCGTGTTTCTAGTGCTCATCACACGCGCAATTCTGAGTTTTGACCTCAATTTCTATATCCCCATTGCGAGAGTGACGGAGAACATGGAGACGGCTCATGCGCGCGATGCGGTGCGTAGCAAGAAGTTCTGGTTCCGAAAAGATGTCTTCCATCATACGGACGCGAGCACTGGACCGGTCGAAGAGGAGTACACCGAGATGACCTGCAATGAGATCATGAACGGCGATGGCGAACACTTTCCAGGCTTGATCCCGCTAGTCGAATCGTATCTGTCTAGCATGAACATCGATGTGGTTACGCGATGCGCGTTAGCAGACTACCTAAGTCTGGTACGGTCGCGAGCGAACTTAAAGGTCAAGACGCCAGCGCAGCTGATCCGGGATTTCGTGATGACGCACGCAGCGTACAAGCACGACAGTGTGGTATCAGATGAGATTCAGTATGATCTCATCGAAGAGACGATTCGACTCGTCGAGAAGGACTTGAAAGCGACCTTGCCGGGCAGTGGATCGTGAGTTGGTGGTTGGTTGCTGGAGAGATGAATGACTGCCATGACATGATAGACACAGAACAGGAATACTTTCTGCATCAGCTTCGGTTTGACTAAATAGCATTCAATTAACAGCATTAATGATACACAAGAAATATAACCATCAGAACGATCGTATTCGGTTTTGGGTGTCAATAATAAATTCACGTGATATCGCACCCAAGTCGTGTTTGCTTCGCGTCAACCTCTTTTTGTCTCAAAGCTCAAGCTCCCATTCCCGAATCCCCACATCTAATCAACGACCTCCCGCATTTCCAGCCTTTCGACTCCCCCATTGCACTTGTCGAGGTATCAGCAGCTACTTTTTGATAGCCAGGCACTTCAGGCTGCTGTAGCCCTATTGCCTGCCTAGCCAGCTAGTCCCTCACTAGCAATGTACGCTCCCAGCACCAAAGTCCTCCCTGACTCTTTAGGATCATCATGGTCCCAAAACAACATATCTCAGGTGAGTCAACCCATCCAATCTTTATTTTATTTTCACTACTAACACTAATCTCCAGCTTGCCGGATCTGATAGCGCCGAAGACCTCAATGACCCGTCTTCCCAACTCTATACTGAAGGTATTACTACCCGTGTCCACCCTTGCCTTTCATTACGAATCTAACAAATAATTTACAGCAATCGCGCGTCAACGCCGCTCGCCTACACGTAATTCGAACGACGACGCTGTTGTACGCACTTCCTTAGAACTCCTCAAAGCATCTGCCATGCCAATTACCACGCGCCGCGGAGTTCCTGCCTCTGTGGTGGAACGTGCGAATGCAAGACAGGCGGGTATGCGTGAGCTGAAAGGGCAGCCGAGTCGTCGCTCGCAACGAGTTGCTGGTAGCGAAAATTCTAAACAGCCGGTTCTGCGCAATGGGCGTCGCACAAGAAATAGTTTGCGGACTGTGAGTGAACAGCCGGAAACAGAAGAGCTGGAAGAAGAATACGAGGAGGAGGAGATTTTGCAAGAAGAGATTACTCCGCGACGCAAGCCTGGACGACCGCGTAAGAGTTCGGTAGCCAGCCCAGAGGTCGTGATCACGCCGCGGCGCGGACGCGGTCGGCCAAATAGTGCGGTAACTTCGCCGGTCATTCAGAAGATTGTGCAGAAAGAGTCCGTGCAGATCGTGGTGTCAAAACGATCGAGAAGGGGACAGGCCGCGGACTTGGTGAGTCTGCCTATGGAGAAACCGAAACGAGCAAGGGTTATCGAAGAAACTGAGGCGGAGAGTGAAGACGAGCGGCCGGCTAAGCGGCGGCGTAGTCCGCAGAAGAGAGACCGGAGAGTGACGATACCGGAGACACCTAAACACGACGAGTTTGAGATTCCTGAATCGGAGGACGAGGATGAGGATCAAGAAGTGGAGGTTGATGACGATGAAGAGGCGCCCAAGTCAAATAAGATTGAGGAGGAATTGCCGTATGGTAGTGATCATCAGCAAATGAGTAATCAGGACAACGAGGAAGATTTATTTGTTGCTGGAGACAACGCTGAAGAAGAAGCCGAGGAAGACGCCGAAGATCGACCTGTCAATTCTGTAGAGGGCGCATCAGACGAAAGTGATGCTGAGGTCGATGTAGAGGATGATGATGATGAAGCCCAAAACGGCGACAACGGCGACGATGGACTGCCCGAGTTCCATTATTTGAATTTTATCTCGGATTCAGTCTTCTCAAATCTGCAGCCCATCACCGACTTTCTAGATGCTGCAAGAACATATCACAAATTACTTCACGATACTGGTTTTAACAAAACCGGGTCGCTAACCCAGGATCTACAACTACTTTCGAACAAAATCACCGCTGTTGCAGACGTGCTGGATAATATCGGTGCCTTGGACAGAGATGTAGAAGCCACCTCTACCGATTTTGATTCCCTTCAGCGCAGAATCTACAAACTTCACGACGTTATTGCAGATAAAGAAGTCTCGTTTGGCAAGAGCGCAGGAAAGGCCTACGGACAAGGCTTATTTGCTATGGTCTGCGTGTACGCAAGAGGATTACATCTACATACCGGAATGGATACACGAAACGAGAAGATCATGAGCTTGAAGATGTTAAGATCTCTTGCAAAGGAGTATTACGCATTACACGTCAAATTGAAGGCATCCAAGATACATACCCGATCCAAGCTCGGTATCTTCCAGAAAGCTTTCGGATTCAACCGCTTGATTAGCGAAGTGGACGCCGTAGTCAAGAAGGATTTAAAAGCCCTCGACGATGAAGACGAAGCCAAAATCCGATCAGAATCCATCACCCAAGAGCAGAACCGGCAATTGCGGCTACGACAACAGCAGGAAGAGGAGCAACGTAAACAAGTCGCACAAGCAACACAGATTGTTGAAAGTATGGCTCAAAACAAACATCGACGTCTTGCAATGTATGCAAAAAAAGCACGACTCCGCAATCTCTGGATGGCTCGTCGCGAACAAGAATCCGATCCTGTGGCGAAAGTGAAAACGTTCGGCTTTCAGCGCGTTGAGAAATACTGGGAGGATTTGCAACAAGGCAGAATCACTAACCAGGGAGAGATGTACGATATACAGAAAGCAGGCTGGACCAAAGCGGAAATGGACTGCTTGATTGACGCAGTGAAATTCTACCTGACCACCGCACCAACAGATCCAGCACCAATGACTGCCGGTTAGTAACAATGCTTTTCCTGAGCATGAAGCAACCACTAACTGCGTTAGATGATGTATTGAGATGGAAGCGCCAGATGTGGAAAAGCGTGTTCGAGGAGAATTGCGGTCGCTACGGTATTCTCAATACTCGCCGTGTAGACGACCTGCTCCTCATGACCAAACTTCTGCGCAACTTTGAGATCTACAACGCTCGCAAAGAAGGCAAAGAACTGGAGACCTGGTGGTCTGAAATCCCAGATCTAGAGCTCTGTGACATGTTTCCCCAGCATGTAAGGGACATAGATGGCATAAAGTGATCTTCCTTCACACCCTTCAGTCTATTCGTTCCAATCGTCACCATACGCTTCGATAACATCCACACGCGCACTATAAATTCGGCCTCCTCCCCTGATCCGTCCCCCGTCGTACACCTTCTCATACATCTTCGACACCTGTCTAACAACTATCTGATCAACGATATTGATTTTTCTCCAAAATGTGTACAACCAGAACCATCGAATTCACTGGCTGCCACTGCCACAAGGTCTTCATTCAACCCTGCTTTGCAGCTGGACAGACGGGCAACCAGTGTGCAAATCTCATGCTTGAATCACGAGTGGTTGAGGATCATTGCCCGGAACACAAAGCTGCGCAGCCTATGTATTTCCCCCGGACTGATCAGGTGCCTTTCGATGTTGCTCAGCGGCGGAGACAGATGATGTGGGATCGGTATGGACGCCAGTAGATTGGTCATGTGGGAAGGTAATGATTGCGAGTCAGTGACAAGAGGGAGTAGGAGTTTGTTTTGTCTTTTTGATACCCTTGGGATTATGGTTGGCAGCGTAAGGTTTGTAGAATGTAGACTGGTGATGTGATCCTCATTTGTGTAAGGGTTTACCATGCGGGTCTTGATGAGTGACTAGGCGATTATACTTGTGTGCGGGTAATATTGGCGCTTTGTCAGTGGCAATAGGGGCGTGATGGAGAGCAAAGCGATGGTAGGTCATTTCTGCACCGTTTGACTTTCTCGTTACTAATTCTTCTCACAGATCATATCATCATCGCTAAGAACCTGACAGAATAACAAATGTCGCTATGTTCATCTGCTCCTCTCGCCTTACAGATAGCACGATTGTCACTGAAGAGAAAAGGCTTTACAAAGCCTTTGGGCCCATGTCATTCTGTTCTTGCAAGGAAACTTCCTTTGGATTGCTGGTTCTCGAACTTGGATCTCTTCTCGAATCGCAAGCTTCCATTCTTGCAAGGAAGCTGCCTTTTTATTGCTGGTTCTCAGAATTCGATCTTTTCTCCAAGCCGCAAGCTTCCATTCTTTTCAGGGTCACACTTTCGGCCCAGCAACATCCACCATGGCAAACAATGAAAACTCACAGGAATCTTCTGATAAGCCATATGGTCTCAAGCTCCTCACTGAAGGAGAAGATGCCAAAATCGAGTAAGTTTAGTCTTCACTGGTTATGTGTGATCAGCTAACATAAGCTAGCATTGTTGCAGTCCATGGGCTGAATGGTCATCGAGATCGTACTTGGACAGTGGACGACTGCAATTGGCTGCGGGACTACTTGGTCCTAGACATTCCTAACATCCGTGTGTTCTCTTGGGGATATGATGCCAACACTCATGGCGATACCGTTAGTTGTCAGTACTTGTATGATCATGCCAGACAGCTAGTCAGCGACTTGACTCGGAGACGACAGGTCACCAAGGTCAGTTGAACACTTGAGCCGCGATGCTGGATCTGACGTTGAAGCTATAGACTTTGAAAAGACCCATCATATTCATTGCTCATAGTCTAGGAGGCATCATTGTCAAAAGTGTGAGTGAGGAAGGATTCTGATTCCAAATCGCATTTATGTTGTTCACTCAAGCTAATCGTTCTGACGCAGGCGCTTATCGACTCAGCTTCGCCCAAAACTGGCCCGCTGAAGGTTCAGCGAGATGTCAAAATATCGACATATGGCATCTTTTTCATGGGAACACCGCATCAAGGTAGCCCAGGAGCTACGGCCGTGAAGGGCACAATAGGCAATCTCGTGAAGAATATAGCGTCAATCTTTGCCTCTACCACGGATGCTCTGTACAAGAACTTGGAGGAGAACTCGGAGTGGCTACAGCAACAGCAGGCACAGTATGCGCCGATTAGCGAAGACTTCATCACCTGCTTTGCGTATGAAACGAACAAGACTCGTACTGTGTTTGGTGACATCGAGGTGAGTTAAACCCCAATCATGCTGATGGCTATGTGAAGACTTTGACTAAGCCTTGAAGGTTGTACCAAAGCACTCAGCTGTCATTCTCAGCTCGCGTACTGCACAGCCGGTTGCCATTCACGCAGACCACATCAACATGGTAAAGTTCAAGTCTAGAGGGGACGCCGATTACGTGGGTGTAGCAGAACGTCTGGCAATCATGGCCGATGATGCTTCGGCGGCTATTGATCTGCGCTGGCAGGGAGAAGATAGAGTTGATGCTGGTAGGTTGAAGTAACTTCGAAGTTGCAGATAGTGAATTGAAATGGACTTTTGCTGATGAACTTTGGGTCAGCTCGAGACAAATCTGACAACTTCTTCGTTCGTTTTAGCCTTGCCGGCGCCTACCAAGTCCAAGATTTCGTTGCGAGAGAGACAGAATTAAAGAAAATGCATGCCACCCTCAACAAAAAGAAAGGACGGCGAACTGTTGTTCTTCAGGGGCTAGGAGGCATGGGGAAGACCCAGCTTGCAATCGCCTATGCCAAACTCCAGGCTCAGGCGGATATCCCAGTCTATTCCGGTATATTTTGGTTGAATGTCAAGGACCAAAACTCGGCGAAGCAGAGTTATCTTAACATCGCGCGACAACTGCTGCAAGAAAATCACTTGACCACTGGGTTGAAAAACTTCACTCCAAAAGGATCCGCGGAACAAGCTGTCGTAGCTGTGAGAGAGTGGCTAGATCTTCAGCAGAATAAAGGATGGCTCATGGTTTTTGATAATTATGACAATCCCAAACGCGCTGGAATCGACGATGATACTTCAGTTGACATCAAAAACTTCTTACCTCAGACAGAGCATGGTGCAGTTGTTGTTACCACTAGATCAATGGAAGTTGGCTTTGGGCATCGCATACAGATAAAAAAGCTGCAAAATCCAAAGGATCAACTGCAAATTCTTGCCAATACGTCTGGACGCCGCGCCGACGAAACAGGTAGGTCTTCCTCCGCATTGAAACATAGCCATTGATGTACTTGTAGATCCTGATGCACTCGCACTTGTCAACAAGCTTGACGGACTTCCTCTTGCCTTGGCTACGGCGGGTGCCTACCTTGAACAAATCCCGGCTACATCTTTCGCTAAATACCTCGAATACTGGAACGACTCATGGCTAGATGTTCAAGAATTGGGTCCTAGAGTGCCCTCCTATGAGGATAGGACCTTGTATACAACCTGGAATTTGTCTTACAAACTTATCAAGAGCAGGAACGAGATAGCTGCAAAACTCCTCGAACTTTGGGCGTATTTCGATTACCAAGATCTGTGGTGGGACTTTATTCAAACGACTTACCCTATTTCCATAATCGACCCGAAGATCCCAGAATGGTTTAAAAGTCTTACCACGCGTGAACTCATCTTCAACAACGCAGTGATGGTGCTCTGCAACTATGGTTTGATAGAGCCAGCCAACTGGACAAGAGAGACGCAAGTGGAGCCTGGACACGCAGTGATGCCAAGAAAAGAGACCGTTCCTGGTGGATATGGTATGCATTGCTGCGTTCACTCTTGGGTAGTTTACGTGCTGAACAAGCCTCTGAACAATAATATGCTTGGCCTGGCTCTCGTTTGCGTTGGTTCACAGAAAGAAAAAACTGTGTCCACTATGGGTGGGCCAGAGCCATGCAAACAAAGCACTTATAACGCTCATATGACGTCTCTGGACAGATGGACACCACATGCAACACGATGCTTCTCGCTGGTTTCCTCTACATGGTACAATTCAGATGGTTGGGAGGATGCCCTGCATAATTTCACTAGCTCTTTTGTCATTACAGGACAGACGGAAGCAGCTGTTCAGCTTTGTCGAAAAACTTTAGATTTAGAAGAGAAGAGGAAAAAGGAAGACAACCCTCAACTTATTGAGACCATTGAGAACCTTGCCGGCGTTCTGATGGATTATTCGGCTGTCAATCATGAACCACCAGAAATCAGAATCCCCAAATTCCGTCCAAAAATCGAGGAGGCTGTTCAGCTGTACGAACGCGCACTAAAATTCCATGACAGCATATCTCATAGCGAAAATGGCAATTCTCTGAATATCGTTGCTCGCCTTATCAAGGCCCATTTACATGTGGAAAATGTCAAGGCAACTGAGAAGATGGCCGAAAGAATTATACAATCAGATTGGAAAGAGGCCAGGCAAGAGGACTACAAACATCTACGATATGTAGAGGCTCTCACCTACATGGGCATAGCCAAGGAAAAGCAAGAGTCCTACAAAGAAGCTGAAGGCTATCTAAGTCGTGCCATGGAGCATTTGGATGCTATTTGGCCAGAAGAAGGAGAAGAATGGTCAGCACAGACCATACTCGCATTGGGTCATCTCTACTCGGTCAGCAAAGCTTTAGGTCAGTTTGCAAAAGCAACGCGCTTCTACAACAGGATGTACGCTGGGATTCAAGGAAATATGATCAATGGAGTTCTGCTGAGCCCCAATCTGTTGCCACGAAATCCTGCCATAGATGATTGGAAACGATCAAACCCGCATAGCAAAATGGACAGCTACCCAAGATTCCAATTGCTCAATGTTGGAACGGGTTTAAGAGACTGAATCGTCTTGGCTTTGGGCGGGTTTACTGTTAACCTACCCGAGTGCCTAATGTAGTCTCCATAGTTCCGCTGATCTGCAATAACTAGGCTCGGTACCCGGATCCTTGAGAGTATTGTAGTAATTTTTTTCCCGTTTTCAATGTGAGAGACTGGAGGTCTAGAAGACGAAGCAAAGGACTTGTGCTCTCGCTTCAACTTTCGGGTTGACCATAGAAAGATGGCAGGTCCATGTCTCACGCGATGATTATTACTACTCATGCCTGTTGATGCTTCGTGTGCTGCTCCTTGACTTTAACTTTTAAGTTGACTGTTTCAGAGTTTGATCATAAGGTCAGAGTAGTCTCTTTGGGTCGCTGTTCAAAGTGTCTCGCAACGGTTCATTTGCACGCCTGGTTGATAATGAAGCTGTGAATGATGCCTACTACTATGTACAGATTTGTTTACTGAGCTGTTGTTTGAAATAGACATTTGATGTCCGCAGAGCATTCATTCATCAACAAGTGCTGGCAGAGGTCTGACATGACTGCCGCGTCATCTGAAGATCACCATCCATGCCACTGACCTCTAGTGGTAATTGACACGGTGAAAACCATCATTAAAGGGAAAGTATTAATGATGAGAATGATTTCCTGTGGTGAAAAGGGACGAGGTGAAGTTGAGAGTTGGTGGCTGAGCAGACTTTGGTCGGCAAGCCCCACCATCACGATCGTCATGCCACATGCGCCGCCAACTTGCCAAGTCGCTGTCTGCAAACGACAACGTCCACGCAACCCTCTTTGCACTGCCCACCAATTCTCTATCTTCATCTGCCTATTCTTGCCGCGGACAAGAGGTATAGATTTCAAGGACTCGCTTTCGTCCCTTCCCCTTCACCATAATATAGCCAACGACGTCTTTCCAATACCAGCTCGTGTAGCCGACACAGGACATCCATCATCATGCCTCTAGGAATCAATAACCCGCTGCCGTTTTCGAGCATGAAAAGTACGCTTTCATCCATGACCATCGGTCACTCCACTAACAGCCTTCAGGTGAATGCAAGAAAGCCGCGAAAATCCTTACATCTTTTGTCGACCCGAATCAAGCACTCGGGCAAGACAAGATCATTCCTCCCGACATCCTCGCCCGAGCCAAAGGTCTTGCCATCCTCTCCGTCGTGAAAATAGGTTTCCTCGGCTCCGGCCGCGTTGGTTCTGGTCTCGTCATCGCCCGTCTACCCGATGGCACCTGGTCCGCGCCCTCCGCCATTGGCACCGGTGGTGCTGGCTTTGGTGGCCAGATCGGCCTCGAGTTCACCGATTTCGTGTTCATCCTGAACAGCAACGATGCCGTGAAGACGTTCAGCCAAGCGGGCTCTGTGACATTGGGTGGAAATGTGGGTATTGCGGCTGGACCGGTTGGGCGGAGTGCGGAGGCCGCGGGTGCGGCAAGCATGAAGGGTGTTAGTGGAGTGTTCGCGTACAGCAGGACAAAGGGGCTGTTCGCAGGGGTCAGTTTGGAAGGCAGCGTGATAATTGAACGCAAAGACGCGAATGCGAAGCTATACAACCGCACTGTGTCGGCGGCGAGTTTGCTGGGTGGCTCGATACCAGCGCCAACGGAAGCGGATGCGCTGCTACATGTGCTCAATTCGCGCACATTTGCAGGTGTGGCTGCTACTACCGCGGACGCGGTATACAACGAGGAGCCGGTATATGGCGATGAGCATGAGGATGTGAGTTGGCGCGATGGGCGCAGTCCTACGAGTTCGAAGCCGAATCGGTCCGCTACGTGGCAGGATGACTTATACGATCGTGACGCGCCATCAGAGCATGGTGGTGGAGGCATCAATCGGTCATATACGCAAGCCAACGAATCTGCGAATCGCTCATTCATCCCTGCGAAGAGAGCACCTCCACCAATCGCCCCAAAGCCAAAATTTGGTCAAAAAGGGGCTGCGGCAGATCAAGCTGTCGCAAAGTTCACATTTGATGGCGAGCAAGATGGCGATTTGAGTTTCAAGAAGGGTGATATTGTCACGATACTCAAGAGAACAGACAATGAGACCGATTGGTGGACAGGGCGAATAGGCGGACGGGAAGGAATTTTCCCCAGGCAAGTTGTTGTCTCATTTCTAGTCTTGCTTAATACTAACAGAATATAGCAACTATGTAGATGTCATATAACTAGCACGACCAGACAGACTGAAGACGGAAGCCCATACCACACCTCGGGACAGTGTGATATACACACATAGCAAGGCGTTTTTGGATATACTGGGTGGACTTGTCTTTACTAGCGACTACCTCACGACCTCATTTTCACCCTTTAAGATCACCAACATTTATCTTGATAATCAATTTCTCGTACTATTCCTACAAAGCATCATTCGTGACATGTCATAACTTAAATCGCACCCATCGACTCATACAACTCTGCCTAAGACATGTTTACAACTCAGCCTTACTCCCCTCCCCCTCTTTCTTCGTATCATCGATGACCTTATCATTCTTGTCAAACTTCAAACTCACACTGTTCACACAATGCCTCTCATCCGTTGGCGTATCGTATCCCTCGCCCTTGAACACATGTCCCAAATGACCACCACATTTCGCACACACAATCTCCGTCCGTGACATTCCGAATGCTCGGTCCACGTGTCGTTCTACAGCGCCAGGCACGGCGTCGAAAAAGGCGGGCCAGCCACAGCCGGACTTGAATTTATGTTGTGCGGTGTAGAGGGGTGCATTGCAGCCGGCGCAGTTGTAGGTGCCGGCGGTGGGGTGGTGCTTGTCGTAGGTTCCGGAGCCGGGTGACTCGGTGCCTTTTTCGCGGAGGATGCGGAATTGCGCTGAGAATACGTTAGTATATGATTGAAATGGGTGATGTGGCGGGGTTGTGTGAGAGGGGAGACTTACTGGGGGAGAGCTGGGCTTGCCACTCAGAGTCGCTTTTGTTGACTGGATACATTTTCTCGGTCTTGGGAGTGCTGGAGAACAAAGCGCCGAAGAAGGGGATTGGCATAGAGGCGCGTAGGACTGGTCTTGGGAGGGTTGTTGGTCTGTAGCGGATTGCTGATAGTGTTGAGTTGCGGAGGAGATGGATGGTGGTGAGGATTGTGGAGGCAAGGTTGCGCATTAACTATGTGAGGGAGAAGGTATTTTATAGACGGTTGTTGTTGATAATTGAGGCAGTGTAGATGAATTGGAATTGTAGGTCTGGATCTTTGGTGTTGTAAGAGTGATTAGGAAGCATAGATTGGAGGAGTGGTGATATGTCATGTCAGCGTCATCAAGCTCAACGCCACAAGATTGATTTGATCTAGTTTATGCTTAAACCCTAGTGCCTCGGGATTTACAGGGATCTATTGCGAACCTTAAATGTGTATAAGGCTGACCACATACAAGGCTGAAATTTAGCTTGGCTGCTTCACCACGGTATGTCTCTAGATTAGGGACCCAAGGAACCGAAAACTTTTACTCCGCACTCGCCGGTAGAGGCTTTTGTACTACCCGTTAGTATATATGCCGAGATAACAAGTGTGGATCTCCTACACACCAGATTTTCTCTCCACACTGCCATCAAACTTCTGTATTAATACATATTGGCTGTCCCTGGAGCGTGAGCAAACCCTTGCCTTTCAAAATCGCTCAGCCTTGGAAAAGACTCACGATCAATAAATTCCTCTTAGAAAGACCTCAGCTTCGTTTACAATCATGGCATCTTCTGAGAACACCAAAAGATCTCCTCCCCACCACCTGCTGGGCCTTCCACAGCATATACGACTTGATATTCTACGTCACTCCGGCCTGATCCATGAATTTCCGATTATCATGTTAGAGCAAAGCCTGGGAGTCTCTTGCGGGGCCTACTATAATTACAGGTCCTGTGATCTTCATGAGCGGTACGAATCACCTACCCAGATCAAGTACGACATCCCTTGCGCGAATATCATGTATACATGCAGGACACTATACCACGACGCAATCAACATGTTCTATAGCGAAAACTCATTCAAAATATGCACCAAAAAAATGAACAACTGGCTATCTCGTTCTTTGCCCCCGTTGGCGTGGATGCATTTGAAAATTCTAGAAGTAGAGTTTGCGGATATGCATGAGCCGGTCTATTCCTTCGACGAAAAGCTCGATGAGTGGCGTGAGATGTGTCTGGTCCTCTCGACAGTCCTGAAGTATCATAAGCGATCAGATGTGAGGATAACGTTCTCTCTCGCCGGCACCAAGTCGACGCACGAAGTTCAAACTTTACTTGATGCAGTCTTAAGCGCTGGAATGGCTCCATTCAAATCTGTACAATTTTTGGTTGGTCCCTGGACTACTGGCCCCTTCGAGTGGGTTCATGGTTTAGCATGCGGAATGCCTCGGAGAAACACGCGCTGGAATTGTCCGGACAGGGATAATATAAAAGCTCTGTTGAAGACCTACAGCCACGCGATGATTGTCAACACTGCAACACCAACGTGTAATCCCCAAAGTTCCGTATCATTCTCGAATCTTCCAGTTGAGATACGATTGAAGGTCTTGTCTCAGACTGAACTCGCCGTCAGGTCTCAACTTCCTATCTCAGGAAAATTCAAAAAGATCAGCGAGTGCTGTGGACAATGTGGTGGAAAGCGGCACGAAGTCTTCAGCTCCCGAAGTCTATGTTTCTGCGATAGCGATTATTACCTTACCTACTCCAGTAGCTGCAGGTGCAATCCTATACGAAGCTCTCCACTGTTTGCGATCAATCGCAGCATCCGCGAGCAGGCTTTTGAGGTGTTCTACAAGCAGAATCAGTTTATAGTTTCTGGATCGGCCCTTGAAGTGCTACGACAGCTTGAATCGATCCCTAGATATCGTCTCGATTTTATCAGACATCTGCATATCAAATTCGACAACAATCCGTTGTACAGAAGTATCCACGAACCCCCTAAATTACTGAAGGAGGACTGCAGGGGCATGCCATCCCTTTTTAAGCTGATGAGCAGCGATTTCAACATGAAAAGTTCGAAAATCAGCATCACGCTCAACGCCTTTGGAGATGACTACTGGTTACGAAGTATCGGGCGACCTAGCTCATGCCGAGCTTTAAAACGATTTTATGATCTGCTGGTATCCTATGGCCTCGATAAAGTACCAGTCAGTATTGATACATTCTACTGGCCACAGCTAGGCATGAAAAAAGGCACACTTATAAGTCTAGTTGGCCCTGGTTTAGCTTTTGATTTTAATCTGGATGCCTTCCCTGATGTTCCGCATCGTGATTGGTATGGAGACCCGAAACTGGGTGATATTTTGGAGGTAATAGGATGGATTGTGTAAACTCGATGGTGAGCTATGGCTCGGCCGAATAAATGGCGCGCTTCCATCAGCCTTGTTGGCTACGAAGCTGACTTTATCAAAATATGCAAGCCATTTACGAGTATAGTCAATGCCCAGCAGGCTAGTTGAATCAGAGTTCCAAGTAGGTATTTGGAAGTGATTAGCAGGAGCGCCCCACAGCGCCGTGTATGAGAAAATGCAGGTTCTATCGAGTTAGCCGTGGATTGCGTAAGGTGTTAGGATGGTGCTGCGCTTTCATACACTGCCACACTCAAGCTGCTGGCAGTGTTGAAGGTTTCCTCTTTCTGCCTACCATGCTTGCTCCCATGACTGTTTACACCATCCACCACGACCTAATTCGTCAATGACACTGTCTCCCATTGTTTCTTCCCTCAGACCTTGAATGCTGGAGATTCATATTTTTCCAAAGTCTCCGGTACTTTGATTGTCTTAGCTTGCGCTGAGTGTAGAATTCTTACTAAGCAAGGCTCCAAAGTGGATCTGCCTGGGACTTCAACTTGGCCCCCGGCCTCCAGAGTTACGCATATCTTTCAGCTCTGATTTCATCGCGATTCTCTTTTCCCTCATCGACTGCAGTGTTCAACCTCAGGATGGACGCAAACGGGAACTCGGATACAGGTAGGCTGATGCCCAAAGATTGATGAGAATGACAGCCTGATCTCGCCGGAAATGCTTCGATGCTAATCAACGCTCCGTGCAGGCTTAACTGCAGAAGCACAAGAGTTTGGGCCAGGTAATTCTTTGTTCCTGGCGATAATAAAAAATCTAACAAATCTATGCAGTGCCTAGTCTACGAGCTACTGTCTTTCCAGACTTTTTGAACATGTCATACAATGATGCAGCCGCACGTTCCCTTTGAGAGAACAAAACCATAAAGCTAACAGTATGGTTCTAGGCCGCTGTGCTTAGGGAAATGCAACAACGACAAGCACCTGTTGTTGGTCTCCAACCAGCTCGTCAGCGTCATCCAACTCCAGAGGATGATCCTGCCCATCAGGACATGGAGGCAGGCAAGAAACATCTAATGGAAGAGGACATTGAGTACGACTACGATTGCTACCGTACTTCCAAACGCTTGAAATCGGAGTTTCCCGTTCTTCGAAACGAAATCGAAAGCTACTCGCCGATATTCGTTCCAATACCACCAGAAGAAAATCAAGCATGGACTACCAGACCGGTGCGTTTCGAGACGTTGCAGCTCTTCTTGGTATTCCCACTAATCTATATAGTACTACCATCCTCACAACCCACTAAAGCCTCTCAAATCGCCCTTATTCAGATTGATGGACCTACCTTATGGTATGTCGGTTCTCATCCTTTCAAAACATTTACTAATCCCTCCAGAATTGAGAAGTAATATACTGGAGTTTGCTTTGTTAGAGCCACACTTCTCTACAGAACTGATCCGCGATGACATTCCACATCACCGCGGTATTCCAGAACATTTCACGGGCGAGGTCATCAATCTCGTATCGTCCGATGAAAACTCTGAAACATCCAGTAACGACGACCACAGACTTGTCTATGATTATGACAGTGAAGACGAAGAAAGAACTAAAGAATACGATGCGGACCAAGTCGTCCTCTCGCCTAGTCCCTTGAATGTCTGCTCTGAAGGTGAAGATGACATGAGAGCATTCCTATCACTTCCGATTCTGCGAGTAAATCGGCAGCTTCGTCACGAGGCACTCCACGCAGCTTTTACCACGAACACTTTCAACATATCTTATGTGATGTGGTTCCATCGTTTCCTTTCATTTATTGGCCCCGACTGTTGGCAGTGGATTCGCCATCTAAGTATTGACGATCCCTTCTTCCCTGGAACATATGAGCAAACGCCGACCGAGTTTAAAGAAACGATGTCAGAGGATCAAGTCAATACTGCGTGGCCCAGTGGGTTTCCATCACTTACCACCGAAATATTCTCCGTCATATCATCATTGCCTCAGTTGAAATCTCTACGTCTCGTAAGTTTGCCTTACAAAAGCTTCATGTTCTGGTTTTTCATCGTTCCCTACTTCAGTCAGAAAACAGGTCGATCAGGATCTGAAAGTATCAGGTCTTTAACAGTCGTTTCAATCAGTTACTGACATACCATCAGGTTCTCAGCCAGCTGGACTTCCCATTCGTAGAGCTAGGCTCATACTACGTGGATCCGCAAGCCGCGAAAGAGTTCAGTCATTATCAAAGTGGCACAACATACATCCGGTCCCTGAAAGGCGTCAAGAAAGAAGAATTGCAAGCAGCTCTCTTCAAAACTTGGCCCTTCATGAAAGCTCTCACTCATCTCAAGGGCTTGAAGCAACTGATAATCGAAAGTGATATTATTGATTCACGCTTCGATATCGCCTGGTCTTGTCTTTTGGAAGATTTGCCCGACATCAAGCCTTATGCCCCGAAAGACCAGATGCTGGTGGTGATAGATGATGAAGAGGCAATAGAGCAGTTTGGTACTGCTGCATCACATCATCTGCCCGTATCAACTGCGATAACAAAGTTGGAAGCCATGCAAGCGGAACGAGACGAGGCACGCAGAGTTCATCGACGCTTGTTAATTCACATGCAGGAGAATGGACTGGAGATTCCTATCTGGGCTCTTGCAGAAGACTATTAGTAGCGATTGAAAGTCGCCAGTACTTTACGTAGAGAGATCGTTGGTTATTTTTTCATCATTCTGCCCCCTTTATATGCTCAAAATGGTAAACCCGAGACGTAGGGAATCTTTGCACAAGCGGTGATATGCGGAGCCCCTTGAGCCTCCTGATCTTCATTTGTATCCTCACAGATAATACGGACGGAGAACAGTATGTTCAGAAGATATGTGCGGAAGGAGATAACCTCCTTGGCATATGCAAGTGCACCGCCGCACCCACCTGCATGTTAGAGCCATTTCAGCCTGACCAGAAGCATACCGTGTATATTTTGACTCGCTACCCCGCCAAGAAAGGTTTTTGCCCCGTTCGGGTCCTCTATATCTTGTTTTCCTGTTTGATATCGTACCTCACAATGATCTGGTCGTCTCGCTCCCATTCGATAATGTGTAAGACTTCAAGGATGGAAGCTCGTCTACTGTTGTCAGTACTAAGTGTTTCTACATTTATATTCCCTTCAAGGGCGACTTGTTATTGGCCTGATGGAACAGCTACAAGTAGCGCATACGCACCATGCAGTAACAACTTACCAGAAGGAGTTGCTAGCATGTGCTATCAGGCTTTTGATGGAGATATTTGCAGACCGGATGGGCTCGTAACTAATGGTCAAACAATGTTCCGTGGAGGTTGCACGAATCCGAATTTCTCGAGCCTGGGCTGCGCTAATCTATGTCTTTGTACGTTTCATCTGCAATCTACTCTATGAGCTGTGACTTTGTGCTGACATTTGTGGTATAGTTCTCCAAAACCCAAGTGTTACCGAATGTACAGATGGGAGCTATTGCTGTAATGTTCTCGGTCGAACGCAGCCAAATAGCACGTGCTGCGCGGCTGGACTTGGTGTAAACCTCCCATTGACTGCGACTCTTGGTCAAACTGCTACTCAGTCGTCCACAATCACTCCATCTACGGCTACGGCGTCACAGACCACGTCGCGAACCACATCACATACTGTGTCGGCCACCGCAACTCAAAGCCCTAGTAACAGTGGGAAAATAAGCACAGCATCAGAAATTGGGGCTATTGTTGGGCCAGTCTGCAGTGTTCTTGGACTGTTGTGGGCGGTTGGCTTTGGAATCTGGCGACACAAAAAGAAGCAGAAGAAGCAGAGGGAACTAGACATGCAGAATAGCCATTGGAGCTCTTTTGAACCGATAAGCATGCGGCGCGTTGATTATTAGAGGATGGCCTGGTTGATGCTTCCAAATGCTGAAAAGGCGTTATTACACTTGCTGGCTCAGCCTTGTTCCGTTTTGGTAGTACATTGGTCCGCAACGCTGCTAGGAAGCTCCAACACGTTTAGTTTTGTAATTTTCGAGGGTAAAGGAGTTCAGTACTTGGAAATTGCATCCATCCAATTTCCATTAGCAAAACGTGACAGATTCAGAATTGGGGTGAGAAATTCCAGAGTCAGCCTTGTGGCGGGTCGGTTTCTCGATTTCTGATTGGTCAACTGATCTTGCTACCTAACTTCACTCCCTCACTTTCTCTTGGCCTCGACATCATCACAACTTGGTCGCAAATGAATCGCTAGATCTGAGATGGCACTGACAACATCTTCCAACCACTGAACGACTACATTAAATAAAAACCAACGATGTCCGCACCTCAGCGACCCTCCAAGGAAGCCTCCGACACAACCTCTCCTCGCCAGCCATCACCATCTCCACAGGTTCCATATCATCCACCTCCGCTACCTGGATCTCCAAGACACCCACAGAATCGCGGTGCCATGTCCTCTCCTATGGCGCGGCAGCAGTCTCCAGCCTCGCCTGGGCCTAGCGGTGCGATTGTTACGCCAGCTCCGATTCCGGATCAAACGGCCGAGACAGATATGCCGATGACCATGAGTGCAAGTGTTATCCTGACGACGTTACCAGGCGATGCACGCAAGGCCTTGGAAACAGCGACTGGCGCAAGAGATACCGCGCCGCCGAAAAGTATGTTATAGCCAACGTATTAATTCGTGCGGTAGTGGGTGGCAAGAACTAATTTCATGAACAGTTACGGTGCATTTCAATCCATTACGCGATGCGCCATCATTGAAGCAAACGCGATATAAAATTACGGCTACACGGCCATTCAGTGCCGTGATATCGTTCTTACGCGGCAAACTACGACTGAAAGATGCAGATAGTCTTTGGTGCTATATAGGCAACTTTTCGCCCAGTCCGGACGAGGGAGTCGATGGTTTGTTTAATGTGAGTTACTTCCTAACAACTTCTCTTCGAAATCAAGAAACTCATAATTTTGTTTCTCCAGTGCTTTAAAACTGGAGATGAGCTGAGCGTGGGATATTCAATTACTCCAACATTTGGTTGAAAAAAGGGCACGCAATTCTGATTTCTCTGTCTTCGTTTATTTTTAAGATACCCCATACACTTTTGAATTCATTCCTTCGACGCACTGGCCAGCCCTACCTATTTTTGATGCCTACTTGTCTCCTTGAACCTTTCCGTTTCCGGTGATCGGATCTAGGGTTGTCTGTAGATCAGCTAATTAAAGCTACAAAGCTAGATTGGTAGGATTTACCTTGCCACACGTTTTCAACCTTGGCTCTAGCTATTAACCACAAGGCAAACCTTCAATGTTGTCAAGTTACACAAAGCGGCACAGAGCTATCGGTATAAGACACCCTCATTATGGCCAGATACTCTTTGAAGTATAGCGTCCTGACAGTACTCCATCGCCATAAACACCGATTAGTTCCTTAACATAATACACTATAGTATCAAAAGAGAGCTACACCATACAAATTCCAAAATCGACCGCAAAACGAACTTTCACAATGCATTTCTCTACATCAATAGCCTCCGCACTTATAATAGCATCAACAACACATGCTGTCGCAACACAAACAGCGTCCCCAGTCTTCATGGCTGAATCTCAACCAGTCGCTACACACACAACGCTCCAAACATCAATACAGCCGTCCATAACACCTGCACCAACAATAATCCGCAACCCCTACGCCTACGCCGTTCGTCTCTCGGACTTAATCGCAACAACCACCAAGTCCACAACCTATTGGCGTGCGACCCAATCACATCCACGCTACGCTATCACCTTGTCTGTCCTAGATGCCGGCACAGAGCTCGACTGGACATATGTAATCACCGATCGTGCAAAAGCCACGGCAGAAACTGGCATAACCTCCTGTTCGCTGTCTGCTGGGACCATACAAGCGTGCGACTTGCAAACAACGCGCGTTGTCAGTGGAGGAGCTAGTTTCCGAGCAGTACAAACGGGTGCCTGGGAGCACGCTGAGCTGGCGAAGAAGAGATGGGTGATTCCACAGCAGACGGTGCTGGACGGCAGTGTTGCTGGAGCGAGCGCGGGAGCGGTGGAAGGTGGGCTCGGAGATTTATTTGGGACGGCTAGACCGGCGTTGCCGACTGAGGAGCTGGCGGTGAAGGCTAAGATTACATCGGCTGGGGAAAGGGGTTGGACGGTAGACGCGAGGTTGGCGTTGGTGGTTGTGGTTATAGGAGCGTGTTGGTTGTTTTAGGGAGGAAGGAACACGATGATATGAAATTTGACGCATGTATAGCGTAGCCAGCGTTTTGATGACATTAACTGCTTTACAAATATAGAAGGGTACTGGAGGATATAGAAACCTATCTTTTTGAATGCTAAGGTACTAAGCTGGCGCCTTCTCCTGCCAAATTAGTTCCTCGACTGAGATTGATTGCGTGTGCTCCTTATCTCTGCAAGCATAGCATCGAAGGCGGGCATTGGAGGCTTTGGTCTGTAAGCGACAGGTTTTGTTTCTTTGAGTATACTCTTCAGATATCCATCGTGTGTATTTTTTCTTTCTGCATTGCTCGAGGGCTGAAATCGACCTCTCTCTGCAGGCTCTTCCTCCTCCTCCTCCTCTTCTTCCTCAGAACGATATCTCTGGTCTCGTTCCATATTTTCGCGTGCCTTCCGCCGCAGAGCAGCGTTTCTATCGAGTTCAGATTCGGTTTTAGGCTTAGGAGTTCGTAGCGAAGACCGCCGACCATTACGAGGCTTCCCTTTCGCATGGGGACCACTTTGAGATCGGCTTTCCGTCACCGAAGTTGAGAAAGCAGCATCCCCGGTTGCGTGCGAATTCCAACCATTATCGAAAGGATCCGGGCCTGAAAAGCGGTAGCGACTAGAAGGTCTGGCTAAATACCCACGAATAAGTAACCAGACGTGACCTATTTTCTCCATTGTCACGTTGTACAACAAGTAGCTGGAAATCGTTTTCAATCAATTAATTTCATCCTTGCTTTCATCATTACGACTAATATATGCGTCTCAGTAGGTTTGAGCATGCCACCAGCATCTCAAGGGGCATATGACAAGATTAGATTTCGTGACAACACAGTAGAATCAATCTTGGGACCGTGGACGAGATGAGAGTGAATCCACCTCCTCACTGAGCTCCCTCAACTCAAAATCTCAATAGGCGTGTTGTCCACATCAATGATACACATTCTTGTCTGCATTCTCGTCGTTCTCTAGGAAAATCTCAATCTTGTTGTTCATTTTCTTGCCAATGTCGTTGCAACAGATGCAGGCAATGATGCCAGGGATACCAAAAGCCAGAGATGAAAGTGCAGTGACTCTGAGACCAGCGACATAGGCTTGCTGGAAAGCGCCTCCTGCTGCCAATGCTATGTCAGTGGTAATACCAGGAACTTTGGCAACTGCGGCCGACCCAAGTGGAAGGGCGGCTATTAGCGCAGCTACAGACCCAGCGGGTAGACCTGCTGCTGTTGCTGCTGCTGGCACTAATCTGGCTACATGAGTGCTCACAACATTGGTGAGAATGGTGGTGTAAATGGATATGGCGACAGCTCCACCAGCGAAGCGAGCAACACCACTGTAATCAAGTCAGTAAGATACCATCGGAGGGAATAAAGAGTACCGACGCAAGGCCACCAGAGATCCCAAGCTCGGTTTGGTCACAGCCAAACTGTACAAAGGCGATTGATAGATATTGAGCAAACCCAAAGCCAATTTGTTGAATGAAAACGAAGGCGATGATCATGCCTTTTCGTTCTGGTGTTCCCAAGGCAAGTAAAGCGCCAAAAACAACCATTATGGTAACACTTCCTGTCAAGGACCATCGCCAGTGACCAATTCTTGTACCACAGGTCATCAGTATGAGGGCACCCAAAGTGAGGCCCAGATTTTGAGGAAGCGTGAGAATAGCTTGGTACTTGTAATCGCCCTCCGTGGAATAGAACACGTTGATCATGGTAGGATAGATGACATTTACGGCGTAGTAGAACATCTTGAACAGCGTTAATTTAAATCCTTGTCTGAGAACTTGGACAATTACCGTTACAACAAAAGCTGCGACAAATGGAGCTGTCAATTCTCTTCCTTTACCACGGGTAAATACTCGAGTGGGAGTGAGTGGTTGTTTTAAAGGAGCAAAAGTCTCGTATAAAGCAAAAACTACCATGAGTCCAAAGCCGGCACTCAGTGTTCCTATAACTTTGGGATCGGATGATTTCAAAGTTGTGGTATACACAATTCCGGTTAAAATAAGGATCGTGCTGATGGTAAATAAGATAGCACCACCATAGTCCAATTGTCGAAGAGCTTCGCCAAACGGCAGACCCCGAGGATGTTTCGGCGGGAAGTAGAAGAAGAACAATCCTAAGAACGAAAAGAATATCGCAATTGTTGGGGCATAGAAAAGCCATCGCCAGGCTTCACCATGTGCACCAGCATATCGTCCAGCAATGGGCCCTACAACAACCGAAAACAGGACTCCGAAGTCAGCGATGACAACTGCAGCGTGTCGCCATTTGTTGGGGAGCAGTTCTTGGGCTGATTAGCATTTGTAATGTTCAGGTCCAACCATATCGTCTCACCTGGTAGAGCAAAAGCTGCCAGCTGTGCATTTCCAGCGCCGAACCCAATCAAGGCGAAAGCGACAATCATCTGCGTATTATTTGTGGCTCTGCCGCCGACCAAGAACCCGACGAAGAGCAGGATATTTCCTCCACAGATAAACCATCGACGTCCGAACAGATCCGAGTTGGCACCGCATATCATGAACGCGATGGTGATAGTCATTGTATAGATACTGATATACCAAGCCGACTGCGTTGCGTCACCGAGCTGGGTGGCTATTACAGCTCCAGCTGGAGAGACCGATGGGACAATCCAGAAAGATATTCCGTAGGATAGCGATAGGATACAGACGACAATCCATGTTTTGAACCTATAAACCGTTCAGGTTAGCAATCGGTAACTTTGAGAAGTGTCTTTGAACTTACGTGACAACATAATCTTCGTCATTCTCAGGAATATAGGTTTGAGCTTTATCATCAACGTCCGGTGAATGTGCTGCATGTGATGAATGGTCAACTTCGTGCTTTTGTATGGGCTCGCCCTTCTCGGTTGAAGACATCTTGGTGGAAAGATGAAATCAAAAATGCACTCAGAAGTAGCTCCTGAGAAAAAGACAGAGAAGAAGACAGCGGAGCCATTCCGAGTCAGTGTTTATATACATTCCCCTTTTCTGATCTTCAAACGAATTTTACTAGCAGGCTCCCCAGATTTCGTGCATTGTTAGTGCTCTGCTGATCTGGAGAAATGGAGACGGAATTATTGGCTGGCTTTTGCGTTGAAGGCTTGAAGCATTTTCGGCTACAGGAAAATGATATCCTACGAGACAAAAATGATCACCGCGAAAGCCACCCCAACAAGATAGCAAATCAATTGGCTGAATGCTCGAGTCTGAGTTTCTTAGCTTTATTCTTAACCCGTCTGTGGTTAGTGAAAATGTTCTGAGGGTCAGATCTATTGTTCACAAGACCTACGATGGTTGATCGTGGATCCACTGCCAGCCGTGACTAGAGATGATAACCAGAACCAGATCTTAGCACTGGTAGTGCAGTACTTGGCAAGCCTGTACATTCGGTGGCAATGGCCATCCAGGCATGGAGTTGCATTAATACACCAAAATTGTGTGGCTGGGAGGCATATGAAGGCAAGACGACTGATAGAGTTTTGCTCAACTTCATGTGTTTACTTCAACTTACAGGTCCAAGAAGGAATCGGAGAATGAAATTAGGCAGCTCAAATCACCCTATAAAAGCTTTATACTCAAAAATTTCCTATCATGAAGACAATCGCCTACTCGGGTTGTACAAGAATTGAGAGATTTGAGCCGATTAGTCAGTCACGCTTTGAGCGTGCTTCAAATTTTTGAGAAAGAAAACGATAGAGTACAGTTTCTTAAAATGTTCTATGTACAACGAATACGATATTAAACTCAAAAATTGTATCGTAAACGTATGCGTATATTGCTAAAGGAGATGGAAAACCAGTAGACCATCCATCAATATCGTTCTCCACTACCTGGACGCTCTGGAATAGGTACATGCCCGTAGACTGGATTATCTAAAGATTGTGGCCGCGCGGTAAGACCAGATATGGTGCTAGGATTGGTGTCCTGGGCACTTTCGAAAGATTGTAGCGTGTTCGCTGGGGTAGTAGATCTACTTGGTCCTCGAGGTGCTGCTGCCTCATAGTCGTTATTGGGATTATAAGGCGCAGGCGACTGAATGCGACTGGGCGAGATATTGTTCATAACGAACTGTCCTGTGTAACCATTCCCATTACCTGATCCTACGTAAGTGCTGTTAGTGTTGATTGACTGACGCTTCTTGGCAACCATCTCGGTTCGATGATATTTGATGCGATCATGAAGACGGTATAGTCCCCAGCCAATTAGAGGTAAAACCAGTAACAAAATGCCAAATGATATTCCGACTTTGAACCCAATGGATTCAGTGACTTTTTTCTTTGGCTGTTGAAAGGGGAGTGCGGAAGCACCCGTTGTCGAGGCTGATGTCAACGTTGAAGTTTGGGAGCTTGGAGTGGAGTTTGCGGAAATTGTAGATGTGGTAAAGGCTGGAATGGAAGTCGAAGCAGATATGAAGACACCAATCACCCCTTGCACTACTCCAGGATCGACAGTGATAGTCCCATTTCCATTAGAACAATTGCAGCCTCCGGAGTCTTGGTCCGCTCCACAGCAATATTGATTTGGACTACCGCAGCGGTCCATCTTACCACTCTGATTCGCATCAGCTACTATAGAATTAGTATCCGCTGTATTACTTTTGGATGACGTTAGATCTAGAAAGACTAACAAAGACAAAAGCTGCCGCAAATAGCAAAATTCCAGGATGGATTGGTACAAGCCGCCCGAAGCGTAGTACCCACAGGAGCATTGGACGTTGCTCCATGAGCATCGGTGATTATACACAGCGCATTTGAAAAGCAGGTGTATCCATTTGGGCAACAATTTGATACCGGTACTGTCGAAGCACAAGCGGTATACCCGTTTGCTATATTTCCCGTTGGGAAATAGCAGGTTCCTTGAATAGATTAGCGGTCTGGTCCTCGTAATGTCAAATGCTCAATGTGTAATTAGATGTTGTTCGTCTGGCATGTAAAATGGCTTTGTATTGTTAAACTCAAACGCAATCGTGTGAATTCAACGCCATAAAGGAAAATCTCAATCACTGGACGGAAAGATAGCTTCAGGCATCTTCTATTCTGAGCCTAAACTGCACATACCTGCACCCTGCGCCTTAGTTCCCGCCAGCAGTGGGATTATGAAGAGCTTCAAAGCCATAAACTTGGTTGCTAGACTTTTCATTTTGAATGAAAGAAGGGAGTAATCGAACGACTTGGTCGTACAAATCACGGTATTGTAACATGGTGCCCATGTGTGTCTTTAAACAAGCCATTCTTACTTCCAGCAGCGGCTTTGTACAAAGGCACAGCTCGGCGTGGGCAGCCAAGGCATTGACCAGAATATTCCGCGCTTCGAGCCCAGATTTTCGAAGTATGCAGACACCCACAGCAAGCGATGTGCCTTGCCTCACTTTCATGGACGCTGGACAAGGCTGGGCGCATGATTTATATGCCTGGTTGGCCAATGGGAGCTCAGCTACTATCACTCTAGTACATATCGGGCTTAGCTTATATGCAGCCTGATGAGTAGCTCCGCTCTAGACATCCAGAAGCACCGCCCGTTGATCCGATGTTGTCAAAGCGGCCTCGAGAAGGAAAACTGCTTTAAAATATAGATTCCCATAGAGAATGGAATGGCGGAGTATTCACAGTTAGGCATTCACGTTGATATTTGCGGAACAATGGACAAAATCAGTGGCGCGTGTGCTCAGCCTCGGTTTACCTTGGTTATTGAGCTTTAGCATGAAGCATTTTGTTTCACATCGAGTTCCTAGATGGACCTTATTCAGTGTTTCTGATGAGAACTAGACAATAAGCTCTCTATGAGTAGTGATGGCAGACAGCAGAGTTATTGGGGTTGGACATGTATTCCGTCTATCAGTTGAATCACGTCTTCTGCTGTCGATGGACCAAATCTGCCTTCTTCAACCTTGGTGATTGTAACAGCGTAAGGCTGAAAAGGCACTACCCTTTGCCATTACACTAATCTGGCGTTGGAATAGGATGATAGCTATTGTGAGACCTGTCATGGTCTGATAGGTCGAAGTAGTTGTGCTTCTTGAACCTAAATCCCGCATACAGCTCTCGTTTTGTCTCCTCAGCCTGATGAATTTCCTTAGCCTTGACTGCGACTACCATGAGAATCAGCCCAGAAATCAAGTTTGAAGGCCAGGTTGTGGAGTTTTATACATATCCCACCTAGTACTCGCGCGTTTTGCGGTTCATCTTGTGACCTGGTCAATACAGCCTGACCTGCCGGTTAACCCTGTATTCACTGTCAAGAAAGTTCATGAGACCTCTAGATCTACTTGCTTCTTGGGATTATCTTCGGCAAAACATAAAGCAATTCTTATCCAAAGATTCAAATCGTCCCCTGGTGGTCGAATTTCATAAGGAGGTGCCCGTCATGGTGAGTTGAGCCTATATTGAGATGCAGTGTCAATACTAATTCGTTGAAGAATGGACCAGAAGCTCCAGCGTACATGCCAGCGTCTGCTGCTTATAGACGACAAGCACCAATGCCTCCTGGACCAAGAGCAGCCAGCTCCAATTCTTCGGGGTATAATAGAGCTCCCATGCAGAATCAATTCAACTCTACCCCAAGGCCGCACATGTCCGAGGACAACCCTTTTCAAGACCCCGTGAATGGTTCTTTGCCATCGGCATACCGTGAGAGCCTTACGACAGACACCGCAGCCATGTCTATCGGAGGCATGGAAGCAGTACAACCTCCACGTTCAGCACCTCCGACTGTCGGCAGTATGGAGTCCGATGAAACTATCCAAGCTATAACAAAATCCGAGAGAAGACAACAGACTGCAGAGACGATCCATACTGTGTACGATGGAATCAAGACCGAGATCATGGCACTTGAGACTCCAGAACTCATGATAATGCGCCTTGAGCGAACTGCGGACTCTACTTATCGGAGATCCTACGTTGATGGCAATCAAGTTCGAGAAATCATACCAGATGCACCGGTACTCAACGTGGGGATCTGTTTCCTTCCCGGGTCGGACAAGACGAGAGTCACTTTGTTAGAATCCACCAACATGTCCAGTAAAATGGCTGATCAAATGAATTCCATGTGGCGAGTCGACACAGCTGGTAGGCTACTGTTTGATTTTGAAGTCACGTCGGATTTATCAATTATTCGCCACGACAAGACTATCGATTATGCAAGAACAGCAAGAGATCGCTTGAGTCAACGATATCCAATATCATTTCCACCCCCAGCTCCACCAGAATGGCTACGAGGGCGTGGAACTGTGACTATCGACAGCGACCACGTTAAGATGGTACAGGATTTGCGTCTACATCAAGGTCAATTCGACCTTGAAAGCACTTTGATTGAGGTGGACGGTCATGCCATGATGAACGTGATTGTCAAATATAGACTTTTGACCCAGCAAGGTGGAGCTGCCGAAAACTTCAACGATGCTAAAGATTTGCTCGAATCAATGATGGAAGATGTACGGCGCTTGTGTGAAAAGAGTCCGTTACTCTTCCGAATGGCTACGCGCCCTCACATCACAATGTCAAAGGACACCAGATACGGGGTAAACCATGGGAGGCATTTTACTACTCTGGCTACCTCCGAAAGTATTCGCAAAATACTTCTCCTCAGTAATGCGGTGTACAAGATCCTTGATGAAGACGAAAAGGCACAGAAATTTATTCGACCAAAGTTCCTCCAGATGTTCACATTGCTTCTATCTTTCTTGAATGATCGAGATTTAAGCGAAATCAAAGACTTCACTGAAAGCACCTATGGAATCAAGGCGGATCGAAAGAGTGTTGAGCTTCTATGCTTGAAAGTGCTTCCACTTCTATCCATTAATTCCAAGGTTTTCTTGAAAGCGTTGATTCCAACCTTTGAAGGTGCTCAAGGAGCACCGAAAGACCCGGAAAATTACCAGTTCTCCGCATACTGGGATACCTTTCTAACGCACATTCTCCAACTTGGCTACTTCCTGCCTGGCAACAGCGAATGTCATGGCAGAGCGAATCGTAGTTGGGTCGTTGAATGGCCAGCTGAAGGCTTCAAGTCCTCTGAAGTCTTCGCTAATCTGCAATTTGCCGGCCCTGCAAACCTTTTACGATTCAATGAGATTCCAAGATTCCAAACCATGATCCAACAGGACGAAGATACATCGGAGTTGACTATACAGTTAACCAATGATGAAAAGTATAGCATTCGTGCTGTCGACTACGAGAGAATTTCTTGTCTCATGCAAGGTAACCATTTATACTGGAAGAAGTTATCAGCGCGCTGACTGTGAATAGGAACCTACCCACTTCGTCAAGAGGATGGGCGCCACTACGATCTCGAGATTACAGAAAACGACCTGAACGCCGGAGCGAGAAGCGCTATTCGGGTGATCAATCCACTTATACGTCAAATCAACAGTTGGATAGCCCAACCTAGAGGCTTAAATCGTCTTCGCTCCTTCCGAGGTAACCGCAGAGAAATTAAAATGCTCAAAGAAATTCAGACTTCAGGTAAACTAACCAAACACATTGCGACCACCAACAACGGCATGCTTCTGGCCGTTAACTACAAGCTAGAAGGCAGTAAGATTACTCTCAGTGACGCTCTGAGTATCATGAGCCAAGATAACAGAGAAGTGCAATACGTCGTTCAATACTATGAGTCTTGTGTGAAGAGCGGCTCCGCTAGTCTAGACGGCGACGCCATTCGATATGTCAAGGAAAAGCTGCTCACTGTTCTCTCCAATTTGCAACAGGCAGCAGGTATGCGTGAGCGCATCCGTGAGGATCGAACGGCGCCAGATGATCCGATTGTGAGTGTCATGCATTCAACCAGTGGCACCATATTGACCACCGTCGACTGGAATGATTATGATTTGAGGCTTTCTGCTCCGGCCTCTTTGCAAATCCAAGGTGGCGCATCGGTCCATTTCGAAGGGAAAAGAGGAACGGTAGAGTCGACTATATGGCTTTCCTCCACGGTGGTGGAGATCAGATTGGTAGGAGATACAACAACGTACTTTGCAAATCCATTGGAAGAGGTTGAAGAAGCGGTTCGAGAAGATCAAGTTAGGATGCAAGATATTGCATTGCTCGCGGGTCACTATATTATCATTGCGACTGCAGCTGAAGGCGGTGGACGCGACCAGTTTTTGGTGGAAAATTGCTTGAAGATTGCAAATACCAATGCAGCTGTTCAAGAAAGACGTGGACGTAAGAGAAAGACTGGTGCAATATCGGTCGCACGTGTTACGTTGCTCTGAGAGATTGCTTTAGGCGTGGTTTATGCTTAACGACAACATATCATTAGGCGTTTGGTTCGATGCTTTTTTTCATTCTTTTAAACATACCTAAAGAGCGAATTACACAAAGCCAGAAGACGTATAAACTGCCTTCTCCCAGCGCGTGAACATCTTACTGCTGTCCTCCTTTGTAATTTTGGGTTCATATATCGTTCCCCCTATCGTGTTGATGTCTTTTAGCTCATCAATGTTGTTCCAAACCTTGACAGCAAGGCCAGCAGCAATGGCGGCTCCTAGAGCGGTAGTCTCTCTCATCTTTGGTCGATCGACTGGGATAGAGATGAGATCTGCTTGAGTCTAGAACTTGTTAGACACTAGTAAAATGTGAAATTGCTGGCGTCAACTCACCTGCATGCAAAGCTCGGAATTACTCATTCCTCCATCTACAGCAAGCCTTTGCAGAGGATGGCCACTATCCTTTTCCATGGCATCAAGAATAGCCTTTGTTTGAAAACAAACTGCTTCAAGCGCGGCACGAGCAATGTGCCCCTTTTGGGTGAATTGGGTTATTCCGACTATATACTTTGTTTAGTTTCAGGCTTGGATAAAAGATTATAAGCAACGTACGCAGTGTGCCCTTGACATCGTCAATCCAGTAAGGCGCAAATAAACCACTGAAAGCAGTAACAAATACAACTCCACCATTGTCTTCGACTCCAGCAGCGAGCTCGTTAATCTCGCGCGAGTCTTTGGCTAGACTAAGGTTGTTGATTAGGAACTTCAAAGCAGAGCCGGCGACTGCAATGCTGCCTTCTAAAGCATACACTGGCTTGCCATCGAAGTAATAAGCAACAGTCGCGAGAAGCCCATGCTTTGATATCACTGGAGCTTCTCCGACATTGTAAAGTAGAAAACAGCCAGTGCCATATGTGTTCTTGGCTCTACCGGGCTCGAAACCTTTTTGGCCGACCAGCGCTGCGGACTGATCACCCAGACATCCTGTTATAGGAATGCCAGCAAGAGTTCCACCCACTAGCTTTCCATACGAATCTGGGCAAGATGACCGAACAATCTTCGGTAAGTGGAGCTTATTGCGATCAAGCTTGAAGAAATCGAGAAGCTGATTATCGTAGTCGCAGGTTTTCAAGTTCATAAACATGGAGCGAGAAGCATTCGTTGGATCTGATACATGGACATTGGCTTGCGGGCCACCGTTCAACTTGTATACAAGCCAAGAGTCGACTGTGCCAAATGCTAAGCGGCCTTCATTATAAGCAGCCTTAACTTTGGGTATGTGTTCGAGGAGCCAAAGGAGCTTGGAGCAAGATGGATACGTCGACAAGGGCAAACCACATATCTCTTGCAGTGCATCAAATCCAGGTCGAGTTTTAAGTTCGCGCACCAAGGCAGAGGTTCTGGTGTCCGTCCAGACAATGGCATTGTGCAACGGTTCGCCAGTTCGTGTATCCCACACCACGGTCGTCTCGCGCTGATTCGTAATGCCAACGGCTTTGATATTTCTCAGATCACCACCTTTCTGTTCGAGGTCTTTGACAGCACCCGCTATACACCCTTCTACAGATGAGACTAGTTCAAGTGGATCATGCTCGTGCCATCTAGCAGGTCATTAGAATATGATGTCCAAATGAGAAATAAGTAACTCACCCCGAGTTTGGATATATTTGCTTGAATTCAGTTTGGTGCTCAGCAACTGGTTCGCCTTGCCTGTTGAATATCAGGAATCGAGAGCTGGTGGTTCCCTGGTCGATTGCGCCGATCAATTCAGTCATATTGTGTGGAGTTTGGTCGTTCGTGCCTTCTGTTGGAGTCGGTTGTACTTCCAAGTCTTTCAACCTCTTTTCAAGATCTTGCTGTTTCCCTTGGATAGATTTCAACAAGTCGTACATCATCTGTGCGCTTGGTTCTCCGTTGCTATGATCTCCATTTGTTTGTTCCATGACGTTGATCTTTGAGTGTCGGAGAAATCCCCGCTCTGGATCAAGGGTCCTGGAGACTTTAAATGGAAATGACTTTTGGGTACTAAGGCTTCGATATTGCTTAGCTTTGGCAACCCGACGCGGCACCAAACAAAAACCATATTCAGAACTGTAGAATGGCTTGTGATTCCAAGAAAGATGATAGCGCAACACCGCTGACCTGGTCAGTGGTTTATGGAGTACAAACGCCAATATGCAACTTTTGCTCTTAGCAACCTTGCCAACTGGGCAGGGATGCTATATTGTGGATATATTTTCGAATAATGAACTTGAGCGGAATACGGTTAAAAGAGAATGTCGTGATTCACCTTCAATGAAATCAATCTCGCCGCCCCTATCTTGTCCCACTCCTAATGGACTGTCCAATTCGCTGCGCCAAAGGAGTGTGAAAAGCTCACCGGTCAAAATCCTTTGTATCACGATCTGAGGTTCAAAGCAACTATCGAGGCGTCGAACTTGATGGAATGGTGTTTTCAATGGATGTGCGGAATTACAGAGTGTCTTGGCAGGTAAAGAAGGGGATACATCGCGCCTTTCCTAACTGCGCTACTGCACGGAATACCTCCACAGTCTGTGCACGACATACTTGCGCTGCGGTTCCGCATACTGGGGTCTCCACGGACATTGTCGATGTTCAACCTCCTTCCACGCCAGAGTTATCTCTGTATTCCTCTTAACGATATCCTTCATCAAACCATCGATCGTTACGGCCTTGAGAGCACAAGCTCAAACTCCCTCTCATCGCTCATGGCTTCTTCAATGCGCAAAGGCGTAAATCGCAGACCATGTTACACACTAAGCAAAGGACTACCATCATGTAAATTGCCCTCGAGCGAATATCCTGGGGAAAGTAGAGATATGCTGCTATCAGTGGCTACATATACTCCGAAAGAGTTCATGAACTGTATGATTGGCTCCAGGTTCTCCGTCTTACTATCTCCTCTGCAGATCCACTTGCTCACGTTGCTGCAGCGTGCCTGTGTGCACAGCACCACAAGCCATTTTGATCTAATGCCCGTTTGATATATCGCCATCCGAGCGTCCATCTTTGCCATGAAGGGCGAACCTAATTTACGGGGTGTGCCGATGAGCCTCGACAGTCTAAGGCGTCCGGGTGGATTACACAGTGCTTTCAACTCCACTTCTAACAGGTCAGTCGAGAGGTCGAGATTTCCATGATTGAAACCACCGAATGCATCTTTCTCTTGGCTATCATAGCGGTGGCGAAGTCAGATATGCGTTTAATTACGAGGACTGAGAGGTCTAGATATACTTTGACAGTGCGGAGACATGTTCGGGAATTGTTGAAACTTGTCTATGGTTTAAACATATAAACCACCGCGATATAGGTCAACTGGCTTCTTCTGTAGAAAATCTGCTACACTTCAACGTCATACCTCGTCAAGAATTGATTTCCAAGGATCCATATTATCCCCAGATAAGTTTGATAGTCCCCATTATTCGTGTCCCCATATTTCTTCTCCAGAGAGATGATATGCTCTAGTTTCAGTAAGCTTATTCTTAGCTCACCTCCCGCTGCTGGTCCTTAGTGCAACGTGTGGGACTGGACGACGAAGCATTAGCGTGCCCTTGTCTATAATTGAATCATGGGGCCCGTTGCAAAGATTTACAAAGTTGCATTGATATCCGGGGCATCGTGAATATCAACTGAAAAGACTGCCAGTTCATCGGTCTTCTCATCTCAAGACTTATGTCCCAAATCGTTATGTCTGATCAGAAAGCTCAAATCATCATTGACGATATGTCCGCCTCGTCTCATTCAAGTGGATCTCCTCAGCTAGAGAAACACAATCGGCCACTAAGTACGGCATCTCAAAATCCAAGGACATTCCATCTCATGGATGCCGCAAGGAGAGCAAATGGAGGCGACTCTCAGTTTGTTCTTACGATAGTGGGAGACAATGCCGTAGCGGAACTTATTCGACATGATCCAGACCTTGAAAATGCCGACATTGGTGCTGAACTGCCTTGGAGTATCGCTCGATCAAAGACCAAGGAGTTCTTCTCAGAGTTCCTCTCAACATTTATCCTTCTCTGTTTTGGCGAAGGAACCGTTGCCCAAAACGTTCTATCTGGCAGTGGAGACACTATCAACATTGGCTTCGGTATATATTGATCCATAACATCTCCTCGTTCTACATACTAACCATGTCTAGGCTGGGGCATTGGTGTTATGATGGGCATTTATGTCGGGGGCAAATCCGGTGCTCATATGAATCCAGCAGTAACACTAGCCTGCTGCATATTCCGCGGATTCAAATGGAAGAAACTACCCATCTACGTGCTCGCTCAAGTCCTCGGAGCCATGTCGGCCACAGCCGTCGTATATCTCAACTACAAGACCGCAATCGATATCCACGAGGGCGGACCAGACATCCGCACGATCCCGGGCATATCCAAAACTGGCACTGCTGGCATCTATTCAACATATGCTCAACCATTCTTGAGCTCTGGTCAGCAGTTCTTTTCAGAGTTTTTGGCTACAGCGCTTCTGATCTTCTGTCTCTTTGCACTACTGGATCATCGTAACCTAGGGATCAACCGACAACTTCTACCGTTGGGCATGTTCTTCGTGATCTTTGGCATTGCTGTTGCTTTTGGTTGGGAGACTGGTTTTGCTATCAATCCGGCTCGTGACTTTGGTCCACGAGCTGTCGCTTCTATGCTTGGATATTCTGTTGATATCTGGACAGTACATCACAACTATGCCTGGGTATGATGTCAATCCATTACTTGCACTACCTCACAATGCTAACATTATCAGGTTCCTATTATTGCTCCGTTGATCGGTGGCAGCTTTGGTGCTCTGATGTATGACATTTTCATCTACACTGGCGAAAGTCCTATCAATACTCCGTGGTTCGGTTTGCGGAAACCAAAACAGACTGGCTGGTCTAGTTCTCAAGTATGATACAAAAGTTTGGGTCTCTTTATTGGAACATTGACATCAGAGCATTTACGAATTGACGACGCAACACGTACCGCATGCGAAGCACGCAAGTTGTATTTAACAAAACATAGCCAGACCGAATTAATTGTTTAATATTATTAACTCCTGTTTTTGTGATACTGTTGCTTTCAAACGTTAAAATAAGCGACTCGTCTGAGCGCAGCTTCCCTCAACTACAACGTCTGCCATAACATTGTTGAAAGAGTCTAAGAGAGATGCCAATTGCTTTCTTCGAGTGTCTTGAATACCTAGGTACCTATCGTATGGCCAAAAACGATCAATATTGGAAATTTCTCTACGCCTGCGGCGGTGGCTCTGAGTCACGGCTATTCAAGATGTTGATAGACGTCTTATTGGGTGACTCTCAGCAGCTCAACGACTCACTTGTTCTGGAGCGCGCGAGACTACCTTTATTTATAGACAATCTGCAGTCTCTAAGTTACAATGGAAGTATATTCACCCCATTGTGTTACTGGCTAAACCTTACATAAGGCACCGAACTGCCATCCGGCCCGGTTCTTACAAACCGGCCCGTCATACTGTTTACGTGAAAGCTGATAACCGCTGGTGAAAGCAACCGAAGCAGTACTGCAGTAGTCCTCGCTATATTCCTACCACAACAACTATGGTCAGTTTATCTCCTAGCACTTGATACAATGCGTACTCCCGACCTGCCGAGTACACGGCATGGACGTGGCAGTGCAGCAAAAGCATCGTTGTCATTACATCACTCCATATGCATCAGATCTATCCGAAATTCCGAATGCTCCGTAGTATTCAAGTTGGCATAACTAGATCTAAAAAATACTTGGTTGGAATTCCCTGCATGATCTCATCTCAAAAGTCGTCATGACGATTGGCGTTTGTACCAAACCTTATCGGAACTATCCGACCAACCACACATGTGCATCTTGCATGAAACCGGACGCCACAAGCTCCGCACAGCCAATTATCTGTTTATTGCGACCAACCCTTGTACGTCATGGGCCCTGGTAAGGCTGGCCGTGGGAAGGCTGAGTGTGACCAAGTTTTTGTATGAATTGTTTCCGAGTTAACTCGGAGTTGTACTCCGTTGTATATATAATGGTTGTAGACGCGAGCACTGGAGTAGAATCACATACAACTTAGCATTCAATCAGCATTTCATATACCCAGCATATCTCCGATAACTTTCAATCAACTATCACACATCCAGCTCATACATCAGTCATCATGGTTTCAGGTCACAAAGTCACAGATCACTCCGCCGAGCGCAACGAAGAGTCCGCCGGTCTCGTAACATCCGATTCCCTCGCAGCCGAGTCCATCAAGCAGCACGAGGGTGGTTTCGACGAGAACCACAAGGCTGGCATCTCCCAACAACCCTCCAAGTCCACCACCAGCAACACCACCGACCACTCTAACGCTACCACCCTCGAGTCTGTCCGCGATGCATCAGCTCGCGACGACGAAGAGGCATGGACAGGCGGCGATGGTGTGAAGAGCGATCGCACAAAACGCCATGAACAAGAGGGCAAAGAGCAGGCAGAGGCTGATGCCAACCGCACGCAAAAATTCCACGAGAGTGAAGATCAAAGTCATGAAAATTCAAAGGATTCTGGCGCAGGTTCAGACGACAAGAACAACCCTTCGCGGCTCGCTGAGAAGGAGATTGTGAAGCATAATAGCGATGTCACGTCTGGCCGAGCGCGGGACAACACGAAGGTCGATTCAGAAGGTCAATACGACATTCTCAACTCATCTGAGCATCTCGGCGGTGTGGAAGGAGAAACTGCATCCAGGTCCGCCCAATCTAGCGGCACATCACACACCAAGTCCCATCATACACACAAGGACCATTCCTCCACCAAGGACCATTCATCCAACAATGACAACACCGACTCCAAATCGTCAGACAAACCCACCCTAGAATTCAACAGCAACACCCACACCGCCAAATCCACCCCCTCAGCCCAAAACACCACCAACTCCAAATCATCCCCCTCCAACCAAGACACCAAAGCCACCGCAGACGCCCAATCAGCAAAGAACGCCGAACACGCCAAACATTCCGAAGAGACCAAAGAAGCAGAACACAAAGCCATGATCGCCAAACGCAACGCCGAAACCAACAAAGCCACCCACCCACCCACCTACTCCGACGAGAAAGGTCACGCAGTCGAATACAATGAAAACGCAGACTATCACCATGTGCAGCCGAGTGCGGAGGAGATCGAGAAGAGACGGACGGAGCTGCCGATTCCGGAGGCGCCGCCTGTTCAGTCTGATTGGAATAGTATGGATGCGCGGAACGTTAATGTTGGCGCTTAGGACTGCTTCGTCCTAAGAGTAGCGGATGTATTATAGTATGAACAATGAATTGCATGTCTCTATTACCAAACACCAACCACATAGCTGTGAATACTTATAGATGAACTACTGAATTGTGATGTGAATTCGTAGTTGTGACAACCTAAACGTGCAAAATAACTTCATGATCTGCTCAAGGTATACAATATAACCATGCCCAGTCCCAGCAGATCCAATGCATCGGGTCAAGACCGTATATATTGCCCGGCGCAGATCAAATGCCGGTAAGGATAAGATACTATCGTACAGGCCATCATCCAAAATATCCATGTTCTCTCCAAACCTGCCCCCGGTACTCAAAAAAGTAATCCCAGCCCCACAACCCAATCCCAGGCGCAAAAAAAGAATCTTGCAAGCATCAATTGTTTGCGAATAAACAAGCACCCCAGCTCCTATTCCCTGCGCGTTCAACCCCAGCGGAATCATTGGCGCGAAATCCCCGGTTAAGAAGGGGAAGGTAAAGTATTAAAACATATGCACAATGACAAAAGCACCAGCATCAAAAAAACAAGTCGTGATATCACCCCTACCCTACCGGGACCACTCCGCCTACGCGCTGGAAATGCAGCACAAAAACAACGCGACGCTGATCAAAACATCTCAGCACTAAACCCGTCCCTCCCCTCCCTAGGCGTAACCCACGCATTCGGACTCCCCAGTCCCTCCTCATCATACGTCCCATACTCATCACCCTCATACCCATCGCCATCACCCTCGTAGCCATCATCTTCGCCGGAATCACCGACAAGGTCTGGCGGCGTATCTCGGCCTTGGGCCTTGGTGAGTAGGACGTCATCTGGCGAGGGGGTTGGGTAGCCGCCTAGGCCACGCATTTCGGCGACGATGTTGGTGAGGCTGAGTAGATCGCGTTGCAGCTGGTGGACTGTGGATTCGAGGGTTTTGCGGACGGCGCGCTCGTATTGCAGGGCGGAGTAGAGGGGGGCTAGAGTGTCGATTAGGTGGGTGGGTGAGGAGGAGGGGGCGTAGGGGATGGAGAAGTTGGGGATTGTGGGTGGGGTTGCTTCGCGGGATGTGTGGTTTAGTGAGGATGGATTGAATGTTGTGGTGGTGGTTGGGGAGAGGGGGATTGCGTTGAATGTTGGGTTTGTTGGTGTTGGATTTGCTGAGGTATGGCTGGCTGGAAGCATGGAGGAGCGGTGGATGTGGGAGTTGTTGGTGGCATTGAGGTGTGTGGTTTGGGAGATGTCGTGGAGGGAGGGCGAGGGTCGCGGATGGTGGATCTTGGGCGACGTTGCTGTCCTCACGGAAGATGCGCGCGTAGGTTGGCCGACGGAGAGAGTTTGGCGGTGATGATCAGGATCGGTAGACATGCGGCCGCGCGATCGAGGTGCCTTTTCGAGTTTGAAAGCTTGGTGTTGACGGCCGCTCAACGCCTGCATTGAGCGTTCAAGATGTGTCATGCTAAACTCGAGTTGAGAAATTCTCTTGTCCATAGGAGCAGGTTCAGAGTCGTCGGCAGCTTCTTCTTGAACAACTTTGACCGGCTCCGGCGATGACTGGGGAGCGGGTGGAGTGGGTACATGGCGCGCACTGCGTGGTTCATCTTCCTCTTGGATAGGTTCCGCGGCAGCAGCCATGTACGACGTTTGCTGTTGCTCCTCGGGATGGCCGTGGCTGCTGGGTGTTTCACCCATTTCCATGACACTGGCGTGCTGAGACCGCGGACCGTTGTCTTCGACGGCTTCTTCGACCTCGGGTAGCCGCTGTTCAGTGTTTCGCCAATACTGGATTTCGGCGCTTCGTCGTCGGAGATCTGTTGTACCTTGTTGTGTTTGAGCTAGGTCTCGAAGGGCATCGGCACTGCGAGAACGACGTCTTGAGGACTTTGATGATGCTTTGGATGGCGCATTGCTTGTGATAGCAAGTCCTATTAGAGGAGTCGGCGTTCTGTCTGGATCAGCACTATCTGGTGGCGTGCCTGAGACATGATCTGCCTTGTTCCAGAATTTCTCTAAAGCCGCGGCGTCTGATGCCGATATAACAATACTTGGTAACGTTGCTCGGCGTCTGTGTGCTTGAGGAGAAGTATCGAAGCTGGTATATGTTCGACTAAAATCATTCTCAATGTAGGGAGTATTTTCAGTATATGGGACAGGTTGGGCGCCATTTATGTTCATAGGAAATGGTAGTCGTGGTGTTTGTATTGGCGTACGATTACGATATTCATCCTCGTCTGCAGTCCGTCCTCGAAACTGCTTTTGAGGGGTCATGCGATCCTCTTCCGTAACTCTGTCTAAACCTCGCGACGATGGAAATAGAGCGGGCTCCTATAATGTATTAGCGATGTATTCGGAGTTGTCCTCAGCTGTCAACTTACGCTACTATGATACTCGTGCCTTGGACCATTTGCACGAGGGGGTGATTCCCGAACTGGCGCTTGCTTCTCTTTTTTACTGAACATGCGTCTGAAAGCTCCCCTGATGCTTCCGCTTCGCCTCTTCTTCTTGTTAGGTGTGTCCATGCTCAGATCCCAAGAATCACGACTTGTACTTGGACGAGTCTGGGATGGGAAACCAGCCGAGTCTGGTTCTGGGAGTCGAGCAACACCGTCCTTGGTATCTCTCATAAAAACGGAAGAGCGATTAAGATGCATCGCATTGCCGTCCCCTGCCACGATTTCCGCAGATTGTTGGCCTCCAGACGAGGTATTATAAGCATTTGAATCTGGTGACATGGGCAATGAGGATTCATGTAGGGGTCCGTTGGTAGCAAAGTCTGACGTGGAAGCATGGGCATCACTACCGGCCATAGCCATGCTTGTTGGAGTCGCTAGAGAACCCTGGAAACCAGTGACGCTGTCGGTAGGGAGTGGGTGGTTTTCATGCTGGCCAGCAGGATACTGCGATTGGCGATGTATTGAACCGGGTTTCCAAACGGGCGAGGGGCCTGAGTTTTCTAGGGGAACTGGCTCGCTGATTTTGATATGGCCTCTTCGCAGAGCGGCCGCGGTCGTGCTCCTGCGTTGCGGTGAGAGGTGCTCAAGCGAGGGTTGACGAGCGTGTACAACCATGGCGGGAGAAGTGTTTTATTGGAAACGGGATTATGCAGCAACAGGGTGCGAGTGGACTGCGGGAGGAACAGATGAAGCGCGCCACGGTGGTATGGGACTCAAAAAGCTGGGCCGGTGGAAGAGCAAATTGCAGTGTAACTCATGGCGCTCTGGTGGGAGGACAGCAGGAGATGTAAAAGGAAGATTACGAAGCACGCGCTGAAAAGACAAACAGGGTATCAAGCAAGAGCAAAAGAAGAAGAAAAGACTCGAAACCAGATAGACATGGGAGAAGGCAAGAGAAAGTGCGAACAGGGTGAAAACCAGGTCCTGAACAGACAAGCGAGGTGTTGAAGTCGGATCACCTGGAAGAGATTGGACGAGCACGACGGGGGAAGTAGAGAGGGGTGGGAACTGGGGATTGAAAAGTAAGTAGAGGCTAGGAAAGGCCTGGCACGGATACTGCACGTCAAGGACTCAAGCAGCAAGCAGCAAGCAAACAGGTGAATTGCACCGTGCAAATGAGACTAAGGACTTGACCCGAAGACGGATATGGGCGTCAGTAGTGGCAGCGATGGTGGACAAGGCTTGTTGGTTCAAGGATGTGGCGGTGGGGATGCCATCGGAGGTAAAAGGAAAGAGAGAGAGAGGGAGAGATGCGGAGGATCAGAGAGAAGGATTATAATATCAATATCTGGCTCAGATGGGCGTAAACTAGTAGACAGTAATTGAGGAGTGTACATATAATTATGTATGCGTATGCTTGACCATACACAGCCCACGCAGTAACTCACGGCGCAGGGACCACCAAGCACAAAATCAGAATATTAGATATTAAATATCAATTTATATCACCACCGTTTAGACTTAATTCGTTCTCCTTTCAACTGTATTACATCAAGACACCTCTAAGGCATCTCAGAAATCCGTCGTTGAATTTCTGCCATGGTTATATGTTGCCATTCAGCCAAAATTGCGGCCTTGAATTTAGCAACCATTTCCCAAGATTTATCTCTAAGTCTACCCTTTATAATGTTCCAAATTACTTCTATGGGATTAAGATTAGGAGATTGTGCACAATAATGAAGAATCTAAAGATCTACAGCTCGTTTAAAGTCCACAACGATGTTGTTTTAGCTTCTAGTTCCATGGCTTAGATCGTTATCCTCTTAGAACCAAAATCTCTCTGAATAACGAGCTTCTAAGGCCTTTATCTCTTCAACGTGTTTACTAAGGACCTCCTTAGTATAAAACTTCTGCGTCATTAAGTTCCCTTTTGGTTTGACCTCAAAATCATAAGGTAGCCTTACTTCATGCTCTTTTAGACATTCTTGGAACTATTCCTCCGTTTTAGCCTTTCTACGCCTTAGTTTTAGTGGTTTACAAGGCTTAGGGACGGCAAGATCTCTTGGATCATTATAAAACATAAAGATTCCCTTTTAACGATAAGATATACTGGCAGCAATGTAAAGTGTAACATTTAAGGGCGATTTGTTAATCTCTTAAGGCGATAAACGATCCTTAGGATGTCCTTCTTAACTAATCTTATAATCTTAATAATTTGTTAAGTTAAGAGAGTTAAAATAGGCTTTATCCGTAAAGTAAACGTTCTACTAAAAGCTAGTAATTATTTTGCCTTTATATTGCTCGCCGTACTCCCTCCTAAGCTTCTTATTCCGTTTAGAGATCTTCTTTATAATTCGCCGTTTATGCCTACGAGCTCTAAGCTTCTTAAATCTTATCTAAAGTTGTCTTGTTTTGAGGTTGAAAGGCATAGCTTCATAAGGCGTCATATATAAGGAGTATAACGGGCTAAATATAGCCTAAAGGTCTTCATTAGGGACTCATTTAGGTGCTCCTAGCTTCGTAGATTGTTTCCTTATACTTCGACAGGCCAGATCTCCTCGTCGTTCAAATTCTAAAGCCCAACGGCGACCAGTAGCTAGTAGAATCTTAATTCCTTTGGAACGGCAAATCGCAGCGAAGAAAGGGTAGTTTTCTTTATTTTTAAGGGCTTCAAAGAAGCGAGCTTTACAAGGGGTATCATATTCATGTCTTTGGGTCTTGTTTAGAGCCATATTGGTTGAGATATTATTAATTAACTAAAATCTAATTCTGGTTGAAGGGTGGGAAAATAGGGGATGTGGCCCCTGCGCCGTGAGTTACTGCGGTGGCTGTGATACATAACAAGTGCATCTAGAGACAGGAACGTTTATGGCGGATAGCAACGTGGATACTGCACTGAATGTCGATCAAGGCATGTCTGAATTAGGCAGAGTCAGCGGGAATAAGACAGATGTGTAGTCATACATAGTATAAAAAAGCAAGGTAACATAAGATGTAGTTTTGGTCAGCTTATAGAACTTTTAACGTAGACATCAAAATCTGGATTCAGGAGTTGAAGTCAACTGTCAAGTACGGATTAGAAAAAAATAAAACACCAAGAATTACCAGATAATGGACCAGGATAGGTGGATCACAACAGGGATTATCGAAAACGGCAGTGTGGTCCAAGTGGCCTTCCGTTTCAGACACGGCTCCCGCTGCTCAGTGCTCAATGATCAACCCAACCTCCATTAATCCTCCATCCTCCATCCTTTATTCTATAATTATATCCTCATTATACATGTCTCAAAGCCGACATTAACCACATCACTTCCAATATCACACGCCTTTTGATAGCGTCTGCCTCTTCAAATCGCAATCGTAATCATACCGCTATCATGAACGCAAGCCAACATCCTCAATCCACTTTTCCACCCACACCACCATTCACTCCAGCGTTTCTGTCAGATGTCCCAACCTGTGCCTGCAGCAAGTTCAAACTAGCGCCATGTCTTCTCAACCCATCATTCCCAACATTCCCAATTCTGACACAAAACTTGCCTAATTAGCCTGCATTAGGTCCCCCTCCCTCATCCACAGCAAAGCAACTTTACCAAGTCCATGATAGATCACCAACTCCATAATCCATGATCCTATCTCTTGGGCGGAAGCGCCGTTGATCTGTCGTGCAACGTTACTAATTATCAGCGACGGCTTATGGGCTTGGTTGTGTGGTTACTACCGACGGTGCGCTGCTGCATCTTGCCATGTTTCGTATTTGCGCGTCGCTCAAGTACGAGAAATCGACGTGTCGGATTATCTCGCGTGACGTTACAAGGCCCTCTATGATTCCTTTTTCTACCGCAGACAAGCTGACAAGATCGATAATGCTTCCAATGCTTGAATATATGTTCGCCGTTGTCGGAGCCTCGGATACATTAAACCATCAATGTCTTAAACACAACCTCCCGTTCTCAGACATATCCAGATGCCAATCGATGCCAATGATATCAATTGACCAACCATCAAAAAGACGCCACGCTGCTGTCAAACCCGCCACAGTGCACTAGTAACTGTTATCTTTTTATCGATCAACACGTTATATCCAACGAATCATTGCCTCTCGCCAAAATTCCCGTCTTGGGATTTGACAACGCATTTGTTGGCGTTTTCTTTGAAAAATGGAGAGGATGATCCATCGCTTGTCAAGCGAGAACGAGCACGCGGAGTGACCCCGATTTGCATAACTATTAACCACCAACCTCACGTTCATTATTGCAACCGCTACGACAATTGGTAGCTACGAGGCATTTGATGGAGCGATATCTTGCATTTTTGATATCGATGTATGATTCGATTTATTTCTCCTAGCTGTATGCATCTGACATATACGATGCGCACATATCACCCAGACGCTTTCTTTTCCTTCAAAAACAATAAGACTCAAAGGTGTGGGGCGAAGAATGGTAAATGGTTATTGTAACATGCAGGTCCGCTGGTCCAAATGCAAACCCCTAATGCGTGCGCCCATGTCCATGTCAATATGCACCTTTCTTGCAGCTTGCATATAACAAGTGAACCTCTACTGCGGGACAATTCCAACCACTCAGAAATGAATATCTCAAAGTTGCTGGGATATGAACAAATCTAAACAGATGGACCAATGTTCAAAACCTGGTCCCCAGCAGTCCCCAGCGGTCCCCGGCGGCTGTCAAAAGGGCGATCATATTTCCCAACGGCTAACAGGCTGGCCAGACCAAAGGGAATGGTTTTTTGGAATGTCAAGTTTGTAAAGTAGCTTCAGCTATCCTCATATTCGAGCTCGGCAGGATTCGGATATCGCAAATCAGAATGTTCCTCCAAATGGGCCATCCAGCGTTTAAGAAACTTGCTTCCTCTACAATACACACGATCTGGTCAGATGATGTAGATACACTAAAACGGGCCGGACCATTGTTTCGCTTCTCCAGGATATGTAGTGGCGTTTGTCGGATATGAAAAAAACTTACTTTGTCAAAGTGGCCGAGTCGCCGACCACACATAGGTGTCTCTTTGGTCTAGTCATGCTTACTTTTATACACACGCAATGTTAGCCAGAACGCAAATATACTCACGTGTGCAGGATCTGGGCGGATCTTGCGGCAAACGGCATCTTACCGTTTAAGCGTCTCTTCTCTGCGAGGAAGCCTACTTCGCCGCCGCTGCGTACGAGGCTGACTATCACCGCTTCCTTCTCGCGGCCTTGGAAACCATCTACGCTGCCTAATTCGAGGCCAGGGTAGGCTTCTTTTAGCATGCGAGCTAGCTGGGCCAGTTGCGCATTATATGGCGTTACAACTGCAATGTCTTCGGGCTTGACGCCAGCGTTGACTAGATCTTTGACATGCTTCTTGACGATGGCGGCTTCGCCAGAGTTGGACTTGCTTTCGCCGAATTTGAGACCTGGACCGGCTTTCTTACCTACCTCTTCTTCCTCGTTCGTCTCGGGGAAGTCGCCGCCTTGTGTGTCGCAGAAGACAAGTGGTTCGCGCGTATCATCTGTGCCCTCTACGCCATATGGCAGGTCTTTGAGTAGTCGATCTTTTACAGAATCTGCTGCAACGAGCTTGGAATCATAGAGCTCTTCGGATGGGAAAGCCATGATCTTCTCGTGCATGCGATACTGCGTTGTTAGCATCGTCTTGATCTCTGAGCCGTGTAGCTTCAGCATGCGATCAAATAATGTCGTCTCCAGCGTAAGTTTACTCATTTCCTTCTCCTCTGCCTTCTCTTCCGCGGAGCTCGATTTCTTTTCCCCGCCGTCGTTTTTCTCTTTCTTCTCCTTCGAACTCTTATCAGCGGCCTTAACAGTCGGCGGTAACTGCAAATGATCACCGGCCAGCACCACTTTCCGCGCACCCACCAAAGCCACCCAGCACTGCGCCTCAAGTGCCTGCCCAGCCTCATCAATCACAACTACATCGAACTTCTGCCCTCTTAATTGCCGTCCACCAGCACCATGCAGCGTCGCCAACACCACACGAGCCGCACCAACCACACCGCCCACAACACCCCGCTCGCGCTCACGATACTCCTTCCGCAGCTCCTTGACCTCGCCATATACAGCACTGCGTGCCGCCTTCCCGCGTGTAGTCTTCAATTGTGCCAGTCTGGAGTCAATATCCGCCCTTACATCCCTCACCAGCGCTGCCGCCGATGAAGTCTGCGTGAGCACATCAAGTGAATGTGCGAGAACAGCAGGTAGCAGACGCGCTGGGTGACCTAGTCTTACGAGCGGGATTTTATGTGGAGCGAGTCGCTCGACTATGTTGTCGACGGAGATGTTGGAGGGCCCACAGACGAGGACGCGCTGATTGAGGGCGAGGAGTTGTAGGATGAGTTCGATGAGGGTGTGGGTCTTGCCTGTACCCGGTGGGCCGTGGATGAGAGCTAGGTCGGGAGAGGCGAGGGCGAAGCGGATGGCGTGTTTTTGGGAGTCGTTGAAATGCGGCGATTGCCAGGTTATGTTGAGAGATTCGAGTGTCGATGCGCTAGGGATTCTGGGTGTGGTATGGCCGAAAAGGACGTTCATCAGTTCTGTCGTGGAGTTGGTTTCGGCAAGCGTAGTTAGCTTTTTCATGGTATCGTTCATTCTACATCCATATCAGCATCTCGTCTCAAATTACAATCTGAAAACAACTTACCGTTTATACGTGACATCGTTCGCCAATTTGACACTAATCCCATCAGTACTCATCTCCTGCCCAACAAGTGCAGTACATACATCCAAAGCCGTCCCCCCATCCCCAACTCCTCTCCCTCCCCATCAACAGCAACTGCAATCTTCCCTGCCCAAACCCGACTAACAACACCCTGTACACCTCTCTTCTCCACCTCCGCCTTCTCACGCTTCTTCGCGCTTCCCCCAACCATCTCCTGTACTCTCACAATATCACCCACCCGCAATCCATGTTCCGCCATCTCACCGCCCGTCGCCGAGTCAGGCTCCAAATCCAACACAGTCTTCCCGCCAAAACCGGTGCGCGTTGCGGCAACACATAGATTTATCAGCGCAGCACCAGCGCGCTGTAGGGCAGCGGGGGAAAGTGTGGTGGTGAGGGCGGAGGACTCGGCTGTTTCGGCGGCGAGTTCGGCTTCAAGGAGGGTTAGTTGGCGGGCGGCGAAGAGGGGGATTGCGAGGGGTGGCATTGCGATTATGAGCGCGAGAATCGTCAATGCTGCGATGTTGGTCGAAAGGTGCAAAGTGACGTGTTTATGTTTTCAACTTTTCACAATGAGGTCAATGGACATCGAGCTTTAATGAGCTAGGCTCGGCATGCCGAGACCCCTGTCCGTTTCGGCAAGACAGCCGACTACAAGCATCGTTTCGTCTCAAAGCTCATCTGAACAACCAGAAAACACCAACGACAAGTTGTCAATCGGCAAAATGGCGAAAAAAGGTGCGTCCTAACGCTTCTGCTGTCATGCAAAGTCTCTTGCTGACTCATTTGTGCAGTCAAATCCCGAATAATATCAGTCCGAGTCCTCTCAATGGCCATGACCGGCTACTTCAAAACCTTCTCCCGTCCACGAACAAGTCGACCACTAAGTTTCCTCAAATACGATCCAGTCGGTACGTGTAGACTCCTATACTTTGGCCTGGGATTCGATCCCAAACCCGTCCTATGGCCGACACCGAGTTGCGCCAATTCTACTCAACTCTTCTGAGAAAGCACGCGCTGACATAACTCCTAGTACGGAAAAAGGTTCTCTTCCTCGAACAAAAGCGCGGAAAGTAAAAATACTCCAAAAGAGGAAAGAAGAACATCACCCGATACATACCACGTATATTGCATTCATCACACCCATGGCTCCCCTCAGATACCCTGTTTCAATAAATCGCTGTATGATATTCAAGCTCGAGCTAAATACTACATGACATGACCATATTTTGTTTCTCTTCTTTCTTCCTACAGTCTGACGTCGAAATGTCTTTCTTGAACCTTCCCTCAATTGGCTACTCCATTTTTAACCGATGTTGTGCTAAATCCCTGTATCTGTCAATCATGCTTTCCTATGCTATTGGCTTTGTCGGAGTATTCTGCTTGCGATAGAATGTTGGACTGTTCGCGCAGTTCCCGTGTTGGACGCGCATGGTATCACGATTGCAAGTTCTACTGCAGCTCTCGCGCGAATCGGTCCTTCATCGCTGTACCAGAACCATATTTCTTGCTTCCTCGTTTGATAGCTTTGGATTCTACCACAGGCATACGACTAGAAGGTCGATGTTCGCTGTGCTTGTCATTCTGGGCATGCGCGCCTCTGACGGACTTGCTACGCGTCATAACTCGCCGGTCTTGAGATGATAGTCCACTTTCGATATCAATTGGGGCCTTCGACTTGGCGCGGCCAGTGGAAGTGCTTGGTGTGGCTGGAGGGCGAACGATCAAGCTGATCCGCTTTGGATGAGGAGCATCATCAGCATCAGTCTCCGCATGGCGTTTCGTAGTACCCGATCGAAAGATGCGGGGTCGGTCTTCCTTCTGAGTTGCCTCCTCGGAGGTGTCTGGAATCATTGCAAGAATGTCACCGGCTAGATCGTTCAGCGCTTCCACCTCTGATCGTTGGGCAGGACTGGTCTGGAAGCGTTAGTGCGATACTTGACCATCCCATAATCAACCGTCAGTCTTTGGACTTACCTGCGCCATAGTGCGACCCGAGTAAGAATTGTATGGAGAGCTCAACTGGGTTTCTTCGATACGACTCAAGTGTGACCCCTCGTTGATCAATCTAGCTCGTCCTGGAATAATTGGTTCTCCAAACTCATCTTCATTCTGCGTTTCCTCTACTAGGACTGTGCTCTGACGACGATGGGCTTTCTCGACAAGAACTGATTCCCCGCCGATACTACCTCTTGACGAAGGTGGTACGCTAGATCTTGGGATGTGATTTTTATGCTTGTAGATGTCAAAGCTTGCAATTGTCTTGCCTCGATCATCCACTGTTTCGAGGCCAGCTGGTGGGCTTATCGAACGATACACATCGTTCCCCAGGAATGGGTTTGCAGAAACTCTCAGGGGCGCAAAGAGTCTGTCCGGCGGTAGCATCAAATTCTCGGCCTCCTCCCGATGGCTAGTGGATTGTTGACCATACGCCGGGCCTGTGACCTTCACAGTGCCCCGTCGTTGAACGAGGTCCGGAGGAGTTGCCTTGTAAGAGATGGTGGAAAGCTCCGAACTGGGTTTGTTCTGTACGCCCTTTCCTCCATAAAGCATCTCCTCCGCAGTAGGTGGTCTCAGGTGAGACAAAGCTTTCTTGCCCACATCGGAAAGAGTGTGGGAGCCATGTGGTACTTGTGTATTGCGACGTCGTGGATCCATACGATTTTCAATATCAACAGACTCCACGAAGCGTCGAGTCATAGCTTGAGAGTGAGGACGTGGGCTACGTTGAACACCTCGACTATGTCTCTCAATAGATTCCAGTTGGCTTCCTCCGCTGACTTCTCGGTGTTGGCTGTTTCGCAGAATATTCTGGCTTTCACTCTGCTGCGTAGTAAATTCTTGGCGATGTTCATGCAACCTACCCATCTGCGAGTCTAGGAATGCCTTTGCCTTGGCTTCGATCTCTTCGCATTTCTTCTTCAGGTTGGCCTTTTCGAGACGGGACTGCTCTCGTTCTTGGCTCAGTTGCTTTTCAGCGTCACCTTGAATCTGCACAATCTTGTTCTTGGAACCCTCCAGTTCTTGCTGAACCTGGTCAAGCTGCTCTCTGAAAGTCTCACGCTCTGACGCGAATTTGCCTTCAAGCTCAAGACGCTGAGTCTCGATATCGTGGCGAAGGTTTTGTTCCAAGCGATCTTTTTGCTGGCTCATCTCTGCTTGATGTTTCCCGCCTAGCTCCTGGATCCACTGATCGTGGTCATGTTTGAGTGCCTCAACTTCTTGGGCATGTACTTTTCGAACCGCCTCTAGATTGGTCCACGTCTTTCCCTGCAGATCAAGGCGTTGCTCATCAAGTTTGAGGCGAAGGCTCTCTAAGGCAAACTGCTTCTGTTGAGCCAGTTCTGCCTTGTGCTTCTCCGACAGATCTTGAGCCGCTCGTTCACGTTCAGCCTTCAAGGTCTTGTTTTCTTCAAATAATTCCTCAGCAGTCTTGGTTGCCAGGGAAAGCCGAATCTCCACCTTCTTGATGTTCTTCTCAGCCTCATCAAGTTTTCGGTTTGCTTGGTGCATGTCATTTGCAAATTTGGCCTCTTTGTTTTCCAGGACATCTTTGGAGGACTTTAACATTGCCTCTTTGATCTCGGAAATTTGTTTCTGGGTCTATGAAGTGATTAGCCAAACTCAAGAAGTCAAAATTTCTATGTTGTAGAGCATACCTCCTGTTCGGCAAGAACTTTGGCGTCGTCCAGCTTGGTCACTTTCGCTTCCGCCTCTTGCAGTTTCTCGTTGAGAGCTTGAAGATCACCCTGAGTCGTTGTCGATAACTCCGTTGCCAGCTGAAGCTCACTGCGAGCTTGCAAAAGCTCCGCAGCAAGATTCGCGGTTTCCTCCGCATGTCGCTTCTCAATTTCAGCCAATTCACGGGTAGCATCTGCAAGATTCGCAAGAGCGGTGCTTTTATCCTCTGTCAAGGTACTCCGGATCTCCTCTAATTCCGAGGTATGATCTGCTTTTGAAAGCATCTGAGCTTGAAGGCCAGAATTTTCCTCTTTCAGAGCATCAACTTTCTCTTGAAGAGACTTTGAAGATAGCATGTCGGATCGGAGAGTCTGTACGATAGACTCAATCTTTCGGATGTCTGGACCATAGTCGACCGATACGGTAGTGGTGCCCGCCTCGGAAGAAAGTGGCACTGGACGAGACGCGAGGTCATCCAAGCTATCAATGTTAGTACAAACTATCAAACATTACCAGAACGTGTCGAGACTTACCGGCCTTTAATGCTTGACAGCAGTCCATCGACTTTGGCAAAATCATCCACAGACACATACTGTCGCGAATGCAACTCTTTGACCAAGGAGAGTATTTCATTTGGGTCGATGGTGTCAGCTGGCTTCTGGCCATCTTGAACAACTTTCAGGACGGACTGCAGATCAGACATAACGTTCAAGATTTTGGTTTCCGCTTCTTGCACTTTGGATTCGACATTTGATTCCTTGTCCAGCAAGACACTGCCCAATCGCTCCTCGATCTTGTTAAATTTGTCTTTTTCCGCAACTAGGAGTTCGTCCTTTTGTCGCAGCTTTTCCTGAAAACTGGCATTCTCGCGCTCCAACTCGCGGAGGCGAGCGTTGATGGAGATATTCAACTCAATATATTGTGTTCGCAGCTCTTTCAACTCGGCTTGTTTCTTTTCAAGCTCGACCAGTGCTATCTCTAGTTGGGGCTTGAACAGAGATGCTTCGCTACACGCATCTTGCAGTCCTGCCTTGTGCAATTGATGTAATTCAGCCTGAGAATTTAGTAAATCTCCGTGGTTCTGGGTGGACTGTTCCAGTGCAACTGCAATGGATGAAAGTCGGGGAATTTCTAGCTCCAAGTTGTCGAGTTTTTGCTGCAGATCCAAGATTTCCATCTCATGATCATCATTCACGGTCACAAGATTGTTGTAACGGTGACATAGCTCGCTAAGTTCATAGCGTTTGCTCTCAAGTTCGGTCTTGAGGTTCTCCATATCCTGCGCTTGTGCCTCGAAGACCGCGGTCATGACGTTGCAAGCACGCTGGACATGATTGGGCTCAGGTTTCTGCACAGGCTGTGGAGGCTGTGGGGAGTGTCTTGGGGCTTTTTTTGGTCGCTTTCTGCTGACTCGGACTTGTCCATGCGAGGCCGCAACTTGATGCAAGATGTCATGATCCACAGCTGGCTGATGTACGTCTGGAGCAGAATCAATGATGGGCATGCCATGATTGTTCCCATTGTGAATTTCGTGGGAGTGAGGATGCTCCTCTTGATGAACGCCATTCTGATAAGGCTCCTGGAGATGACCTGACTCTGCATTCGCCTGGAGACCGTGACCCTGTTCATGCGGTGGCTCTTGCACAAATGGCTCTTGTTGATCAGGATTGAGTTGTGGGGAATAGCCTCGCTCTTCATGGGATTCAGGTGAGTGGCGAATGCCTTTGCTCCCATTTGCATCATTGATAGGCTCGTCTTGCACGTTTCCAGGATCTAGATCAGTACTATGCTGGATTTCACGAAGCTCCAGCTGGGGCTTTTTCTGCTTCTTTTTTCTGTTGCCTGTCCGCTTTGTGTTCATACCATTTCGTCTCAGCTTCGACTCAGGACGGTTCCCATTCAAAGGGCTATCGGCTTTAGCAAATGCCGCCAGGCCAGTAGCTGTTTGGTCCTCAACAGAGTTGTCAAGGTCCATATCAGCATTTGCCAGAGCATTTTTAGCAGGTCCTTGATCATGGAATTTGGCAACATCTTCCGTGTCCTTGACCTGATCAGGTAGAATGTTCTGGTTTGCCGGCTTTGGAGAACCACGTGGAGTATACCGCAGTGACCGATCATCCTCTGGTATCAGATTAACACGATCATCTGGCGCTGTTGATGCGTTGGAGTTTGCTGAGAGTGTGCGGGTCGGGCCCATTCCACGCACCACAACTCCCGGAGGCATGACCAGTGGGCCTATTGTTGCATCAGCTATGCACAAGCTATTATCAAGTTTGAACATTGCTCACCTCTATTTGGTGCAGGCTCTTTGGAGGCAGCGCTCGCAAATGTAGTGCGCCGGTCATATGCAGGATATCTGAACTGCTCAACATCAGAGCTTGCAGTGTCTGGTCTAGCTGATATGTCATATGGGACACCCCGATCGACAGTGGGAACATGCTGAACTCGCTGAGCACGATCTCGATTGAAGCTTTCTCCTTGAGCGTCTTCGTCAGATCGTTCATAGATGGGTGATAGATTGTCCATATTGTGTTCTGGTGTGGCACGACGGCCAAATTGAGACAGGTAAGCACCCAGAATGAAGACAGCAGTGAATATGACAAAATCCCGATTCCAAGACAAGAATGAGAAAAATGAGAGTGGTAGAGAAGAAAGGTCGGTGGCAAAATGGAGGAGATGAAGTTAGGACAGCAGCCATGAAAAGACGGAAGGTGCAGAACAGGAAGGGAAGTCGCGATGCATCGAACTCCAGGCTCCAGCCCAATCTCATATGACAAGCCAGAGATAGAACAGATGACATTTATTGATAAGAAAGCCTTTAGTCAATCGAATTGACAAGAACTCTCACCCCTTTGCTCTCCCATTTAGAATAAGGAATCAAATACGCATGCACCATCTCAACGTCGGACACATCAGTCTCATACAGTTGGAAATCAAAGCGAATGAATACCATGGCAAGCACAATATACAGCTCCGCTTGTGCCAAACTGTGTCGAGATCAGCCTGTTATTCGGTTTATTCCTCTGATCAACTTACTTAAGTCCCAGACACTGCCAACTACCTTTCGTGAAGGGCACAAAATACTTCTCCAACACAGGGTTCTCAATCCATCTCTCTGGCCGAAACTCTTTAGGCTCCAGATATATATCCTCATTCATGAGAATATCTACATTCGTCATGCTCACTGGTGTATTCTTCGGGATCACCCAGTCCTGATAATGCAACTCTTGGTCATGTGCCAACCACGGTGAACGCGTACTCGTTCCATGAGCTAGTCTTATGGCTTTACGAACGCACCCATTAAGATAAGATAGTCCTTCGAGTGTTCGCCAATCCGTCTCATCACTTGCTGAAACCCCTGCAGAGCGTAACTCAGCACGTAGCTTTGCCAGTCTAGCTGGGTCGACAGCCAAATGGAAACTCGCGACCGTGAGTGCCCAAGACGCTGTGATTAGACCGCAGCGACGATGAGCTGTGCTTCATCAGCGGGTCGTTTGTCAGTCTTTTCGGGCTCGGGTAGATCGCTGTGAAGTAGCTCGTGGAATATCGTGGCATGAGAAGCACTCTTGTGTCCACCGTTGGTCCCGTCCCGGATAGCGCGAACTTTCTGTGCTAAATCCCGCTTGATGCCAACCATAGGTCGGAGGAGAGGTTGAACTTTGATAACGAACCAGTCGGGCAGTGAGTCAAGGATCGGGAAGACGAAAAGGAAATGAAGAGCAAAGTGGCCCGTGATGTAGCAAGTGAGAAGGGCGTCGTGCAAAGTGTCCTTAAAATTTGGACTATCAAGCTGGTCGTAGGAATTGGCGAATGCGTATTCTGTAATGATATCTGTGGTGAGAGCCATCAATGCCGAATGCAGGGGAAGAACCCGACCGGCTTACTGATACTCCGCGATCTTGTTGCAGAATTTTGCCGTCTTTGCTCGTATGACTGGTTGGAACTCAGAGATGCATTTGACCGAAAAGAACGGCGAAAGTGCTCTTCGTCGCATGCGGTGCACATCATGGTGTATGGTGCTAAAGCTATCAGATGCATACCCGAAGCGACGGGAGAAGTAGCCATATTTGTCTCGTCGGCCAGATCTCTCATAAAGAGTATCATAGAACTCTGGGTCGCTGATATGAATCTCCGTGGGTGTGATTCGTACAATTGGACCTATTCGGAAGCTCAGTGATATATTCTGGAAGCTGCCATCTTCATACATCATGCCTGTCAACACTAGTAGCTTTAATGCCACACTAGACGACTACTTACCGTAAAGCTTATGCAGCTCTTGAATATGCTCTGTGAACTGCCCATGCTGCAAAACATCGTAGTAAAACTCATACCAGTGACTCAAAGCTGCTAGTTTGGGTCCTGGAAACTTTGACAGTGGGTGAAAGAAAAAACGATAAGCATATAAGCCAAGAATGTACACGAGGTAGATAAGTGACAGAATGGCTGCCGCCTTAAGACTGGTAACGCTTTGATACTGCATTCTGAAACTGGAAATTCTCGGTCCTGACTCCTATGTACAGGATGGGCTCAGGCTGGATTATGCAAACACGAGAGTGACCCTAGAGTATCTCTGGACGCAACTTGAAGTGGCTGACAAAGCTACAGGCCGTATTTTGTATGGGCTATGATTGCTTTTCTTAGCCTTGTGCATATGCATCATAATCCTTCTTCTCCCCCATACGGCATATCTCAGAGACTCAGATAGTGGTGATGTATGTTACTGAGTCCAGCTCAGGAGAAGAACTGATCATCGAGGTTCGTCTCTTAATCCTTGTAGAACTAGTAAAATAAAATGAATCAGTGAGGTGAAAAGATTGTTCAACAAAATGATATTACAGTAGTATAGGCAAGTTATTATCGCCTCTTTTACTCTAGTCACTCTTAAGGCCAATGTTAATCCGCCACCCCAAAAACACTATCCCGCTACCCTAAAATCACTATCCCGCCTCCATAGTAATCTAGATTAGCTGCTAGTCTTAAATAGGAAATAAATATATTTTCTAGAAGTAATAAGTGCTAACGTGTAGTTATATCGTTAGCATTATTAGCACTACTAGTACTTAAGTAGTATAGATCTTAAAGCATAACTTTTATTACTATCTACTACTTATAGTAATTACTTTATTTTAAAGTTATTTTAATTAAAATTAATACTATTTAAAACGTAAATAGCTTATTCTCTACTATTATAACTCTATAAAGCTAATATAGTTATTTTTTTATTACTATAGCTTTTATAAGTTAAAGGTATTATAGTTCCTTTATAAGATCTATATTCTCTACCTTATTTATATTCTCTATATACTCTATATATAAATACTATCTTAGCTTAAAGTACTTATAATTCTATTACTAGATTATTACATTCCTTTTATTTATATATAAATAGTATATAAAAAAGAGTTAAAGATTAATTTATTAAAAGAGCCTTATATAAGAAAATAATATCCTATTTTTAATATTTTTAAGGTAATAAAAAGTTAGTAAAATTAATAACTTTATAGGCTTACTAATCGTGAAAAAATTATTATGCATCGCAAATTAAACTACGTATCCGACGGTAAAACGGTTATTTTAGTTATTTTAAAGACATTAGATGCGCATTAGATGTACATCGGATAAAGTACTAAATAATTCTAGTTATTCTAGTTATTTTAAACTCATCGTAGTTATTTTAAATACATCAAAAATCTATCATAGTTATTTAAAATCTATCGTAGTTATTTGAAATCTATCGTAGTTATTGGAGATATCGTAACCCGAATAGGCAACTTTAAGGTATAATTTTTATATTACTATTTAGAGCTCGTTAAGCTCTATCTAGATATGTTTTTATTATTTTTATATCTTAAAAGTT
>MU004234.1:853413-882230 GCA_010405405.1 Microthyrium microscopicum | reverse complement strand
TTTTTATTTCTAGATTAAACCAAAGGTACTAAACCCTATATTTTAGCCTATAGCAAGATCTTTAGGCGCATAGCTAGATTAGTTAATTAGTTATTACACTTAAGAACTTTAGTAAAATCCTTTTATCTAATTTATTAATCTTTAGGTTATCGTAGGTTATTACAGTTATTTTAAAGTTATTTCTAACTCCTTAGATGACCTACTACGTATAATAGTTATAGCTATTATTAGTGCTATCGGATAGCTTAAATCAATGATAATTTTTTCACGATATATATAACTATAGTTTTAGTAACTTCTTATAAAATATTCTTATAATTTATAGCTTTAGTAGTAATTTAATTATTAATAATACTAGCAAAGAGCTATAACTTAATCTTCTAATAGCTTTATATTCTACTAATTAAAAATAAAGCTTATTCTATATATAAATAACCTAAAACGTATATAATATTTAGAGATAGAATAAAAGAGACTAGTTTTAGTAAAGAAGGTATAAATTATAAGCTTAAAGGTAGCTAAGAAGTATTACTAGATTTAGATTAATTATAATACTAATATAAATTAATATCTATAGAATCTATTTACTAATAATTATTAAATATAAGATATTCTTATATTATATAAGAATAAATAATATTATTTATCTTAATAAATATTTTAATATAGTAGTAAAAGTATTCTAATATAATATTCTTATCTCTATATTTTTAATATTACTCTTTAATTATAATATAAGCTATATTTAAGATAAAGAGCTATAAATTTTAAGAAAAAATAAAAATTATATATATACTAGTATTATAAGAAATTTAAATAAAGTCTAATTCTAAAATACTTTTTAATCTAGTATACTAAGTATTAACTATAAGTTTAATATTCTTTATAACTATATAGAGATCTATTTTAGAAGATTTTAGCTAAGATTTTAAGCCTTAATAGAGTCTTTTTAATAATAAAGTTATAAAAGTACTAAAATACTTAAATTCTACTATAAAAGCTTTAGTAAATTACTCTTTAAATAGTATTTAAGTATTATTTAGATAAGAAACTAATATAGAATAAAAAGTAAAGTATTTAATATTAAAATTAAGCTAAGTAGTATTATACTCTTTCTTAGTTAAAAAGTAAATTACTTAATAATTTATTAATAAACTATCTTTAATAAAGAGCTAAAAAACTAATCTTTTACTAGATATCTTATATAGAATCCTTCTCTACTAGTACTTTAAAATAATTAGGACTACCTTTTATATATTCCTTAGTTTTAAAAGCTAGTTTAAACTAGTAATAGATAGCTTTATTAAGATAAAATAAGTAAATAAATTAAGCTACTAATAGAATCTAATTTAACGTATTCTTAAAAGCTTAATAATAGTTAGTAAGTATAATATTTAATAATTTAATACTATTATAGTATATAAAATAATTAAATATTTTAAAGGCTTAAATATAATCTTTTTCTAATTTACTTATTATAAAATAAAACCTTATAGAAAAGTATTTATTTACTAAATTAATACTAGTAAAGTAAAGAAGTAGTATTTTATATTTATTAATACTATAAATAGTATTTAATAATATAATATCTAGATAAGTTTAATAGAGCTTTAACTATAAAAGTATAATAAAAAAGATATATTATAAATAAAGCTCTAAAGATATAAGATATTTATAAATAAGTTCTTTATTAACTTTAAGGTTTTAAATTAATACTTCTATAAGTATTTTACTACCTAAATATTTAATTTAAGTATATATTTACTAATTATAAATATTTTATAAAATTATTATAATAGCCTTATTCTTAATAAGTATAGAATATATTTACTTTAATTCTTAGCTTTATTTTATATAATTATTAATTTTTCTACTACTATTAATATATTTTAATACGTCTTAATAATATTAAGAGTATCCTATAGAATCTTAAAATAAGAAATAGTTATAATAATTAGATTTAACTTTAATATTCTATATCTAGCTATTATTAATATCTATATACTATTTAATAATATATTAAAATAAATATTCTACTTCTTTAATAGTAGGTTCTTATATTCTAAAAAAGATAAAGAAGTAGGTTAAGTATTAATTATATTTAAAATAATAAATATAAAACAAATTAGTATTTTTTTAAATTTTAGATTACTTTTTAACTATAGTATAACTATAAATTTTACTATAATTTTATATTACTTTATAAGCTACTTTATAAAAGAAATAATCTTTATTATCTATATATTATTTATTTACTATTTAATAGAGTTATAGTTAAAGAAAGTATTAGTAAATTTTAATAAAGTAGTAATAAAATTTTACTAAAAATAAGAGATAAAGTTAGGATTTTAGTAATATTAAGATAAGTAAGTATACTTAGTAGTATTAATCTTAATAAGTAGTAGAAAAAATATATTTATTTCCTATTTAGGACTAGTAGCTAATCTAGATTACTATAAAGGTAAAATAGTAATTTTAGAGTAGTAAGATAGTATTTTTAAGGTAGTAAATTAACATTAGCTAATAAGACTAATATTAATTTACTACCCTAAAAATACTATCCTACTACTTTAAAATTACTATTCTGCCTCTATAGTAATCTAGATTAGTTACTAGTCTTAAATAGGAAATAAATATATTTTTTAGAAGTAATAAGTATTAGCGTATAGTTATACTATTAGTACTATTAGTATTATTAGCGCTTAAGTAGTATAAATCTTAAAGTATAACTTTTATTACTATCTACTACTTATAGTAATTACTTTATCTTAAAGCTATTTTAATTAAAATTAATACTATTTAAAGTATAAATAGCTTATTCTTTACTACTATAAGTTTATAAAGTTAATATAATTATTTCTCTACTATTATAGCCTTTATAAGTTAGAGATATTATAATTCCTTTATAAGATTTATATTTTCTATTCTATTTATATTCTTTACGTACTCTATATATAAGTACTATCTTAGCTTAAAGTATTTATAATTCTATTACTAGATTATTATATTCCTTCTATTTATATATAAATAGTATATAAAAGAGAGTTAGAGATTAATCTACTAAAAAAGCCTTATATAAAGAAATAATATTTTATTTTTAATATTTTTAAGGTAGTAAAGAGTTAATAAGATTAATAACTTTATAAGCTTATATAACTATAGTTTTAGTAACTTCTTATAAAATATTCTTATAATCTATAGCTTTAGTAACGATTTAACTATTAATAATATTAGTAAAAAGCTATAACTTAATTTCTTAGTAGCTTTATATTCTATTAGTTAAAGATAAAGCTTATTCTATATATAAATAACTTAAAGTATATATAATATTTAGAGGTAGAATAGAAAGAACTAATTCTAATAAAGAAAGTATAAATTATAAACCTAAAAGTAGCTAAGAAGTATTACTAAATTTAGATTAATTATAATATTAATATAGATTAATATTTATAAAATTTATTTACTAATAGTTATTAAATATAAAATATTTTTATATTATATAAAAGTAAATAATATTATTTATTTTAGTAAATATCTTAGTATAGTAGCAAAAATATTTTAATATAATATTTTTATTTCTATATCTTTAATATTACTTTCTAATTATAATATAAGCTATATTTAAAATAAGAAATTATAAATCTTAAAAAAGAATAAAAATTATATATATACTAATATTATAAGAGATTTAAATAGAGTCTAATTCTAAAATACTTTTTAATTTAGTATATTAAGTATTAACTATAAGTTTAATATTCTTTATAACTATATAGAGGTCTATTTTAGAAGATTTTAGCTAAGATTTTAGGCTTAAATAGAGTCCTTCTAATAGTAAAGTTATAAAAGTACTAAAATACTTAAATTCTATTATAAAAGCTTTAATAAATTACTTTTTAGGGGGAGTAGTATAGTGGTAGTACTTGTAATCTTGCGGCAGGCCCTACCTATTTAAGAATCCGTAAAGCACAGGTTCGATTCCCGTCTCTCCTACTACCCTAAAAAGGTAATCGTTACTCACTTTTAAAGCCACGTTTACTTCTTTTTAGGGAAGGTTATCCTTCCTTTTTTAGTAGGTATAGAGGACGAGCTATAGCTCTTTTTAACACGTCGCGAAAGGTACAAATTTTTGTATTACGTAACCGCTATATATAGCTATAAGATCATCCTTATCAAAGCCTTACTAACTAACAACGGACTAGCGTTAAAATTATATAATTAGAAACTAGCTATAGCTATACGGTACGTAAAGCTATATAAAAATAAGCTACAACATCGCTAAAGTATAGTAAAATTAGTATACTAAAGCTAATTCTTTTACAGCTCTTAGCAATTAGATTAGACGATTGGCCCTAGCTTAGTAAAACTAAAATCCTAGCTACGTAAAGTAAGGATCGGACTAAATAACATAGTAGAAACTTATAGAATTTAGGGACACTACAACTTAGTAAGTATAGTACCTATAAGTTAGCAATACAGCGCTATAGAAAAAGTTAGCAGACTTAGGGAAAGTAACCTAAAATATACTAGTCTAAAGGACCCTAGATCTTAGCTTAAAAGTAAAGCATAGCGTAGATAAATAGCTCCTAGTAAACTATTAACGCTACCTTAGACTTAGTATTACAGTACGAATAAAGAGATCTAATATAATAATAAGGAAGGAATCTTAGCCCCTTAGGGGACAATAATATTGGCAACTTTAAGAACTTAAAGCAGTAGACTAAATAGAAGAATAATAACCTATAATAAATACTAGCCTAGAGAGGTACTACAGTTAGATACTACCCAAAATTTAGCTCTCCCAACCTACTAATACTTTTATAGCTTAGGAAGCTAATAGGGTAGCATAGTATTATTAGCCTTAGCACAGATTAGCCTATAGAATATAATAGTAGGGTTTTCCTTTATATAGTTAGCGCCTTAGTTTACTAAATATATAGAGATTAGCTAAAGCTAGACTAGGCCTTAGGCCTAGAGCGAGTTATACTTAGCTAGATTTAGGTAGATTAGCTAATTAGATAAAGGTTTTTACTCGCTTATTAAGAGTAGCGTCTATATAGCCTATTAGCGTAGCTAAAAGACAATAAACAAGATTTAATAATAATAAATTACTTTTTAAATAGTATTTAAGTATTATTTAGATAAGAAACTAATATAGAATAAGAGGTAAAATATTTAGCGTTAAAATTAAGCTAGGTAACGTTATACTTTTCTTTAATTAAAGAATAAACTACTTAGTAATTTATTAGTAAACTATCTTTAATAAAGAGCTAAAGAACTAACCTTTTATTAAATATTTTATATAGAATCCTTTTCTATTAGTACTTTAAGATAACTAAGACTACCTTTTATATATTCCTTAGTTTTAAAGGCTAGTTTAAATTAGTAATAAATAGCTTTATTAAAGTAAAATAAGTAAATAAGTTAAGATACTAATAGAACCTAATTTAATATATTCTTAAAGGCTTAATAATAGTTAGTAAGTATAATATTTAGTAATTTAATACTACTATAGTATATAGAATAATTAAATACTTTAAAGGCTTAGATATAATCCTCTTTTAATTTACTTATTATAAAATAAAACTTTAAAAAGAAGTATTTATTTACTAAATTAATACTAATAAAGTAAAGAAGTAGTATTTTATATTTATTAATACTATAAGTAATATTTAATAATAAGATATCTAAATAAGTCTAATAAAGCTTTAACTATAAAAGTATAGTAAAGAAAATATATTATAAATAAAGCTCTAAAGATATAAAATATTTATAAATAAGTTCTTTATTAACTTTAAGGTCTTAAATTAATACCTCTATAAGTATTTTATTACTTAAATATTTAATTTAAGTATATATTTACTAATTATAAATATTCTATAAAATTATTATAATAGTCTTATTCTTAATAAGTATAGAATATATCTACTTTAATTTCTAGTTCTATTCTATATAATTATTAATCTTTCTACTATTATTAATATATTTTAATATATCTTAATAATATTAAGGGTATTTTATAGAATCTTAAGATAAAAGATAGTTATAATAATTAGATTTAACTTTAATATTTTATATTTAGCTATTATTAATATTTATACGCTATTTAATAATATATTAAAATAGATAGTTTACTTCTTTAATAGTAAGTTCTTATATTCTAAGAAAGATAGAAAGATAGATTAAGTATTAATTATATTTAAGATAGTAGACGTAAGAAAAATTAGCATCTTTTTAAGTTTTAAATTACTTTTTAATTATAGTATAACTATAAATTTTACTATAATTTTATATTACTTTATAAACTACTTTATAAAAGGAATAATTCTTATTATCTATATATTATTTAATTACTATTTAATAAAGTTATAGTTAAAGGAAGTATTAGTAGATTTTAGTAGAGTAGTAGTAGAATTTTGCTAAAAATAAGAAATAAAGTTAGAATTTTAGCAATATTAAGATAAGTAAGTATACTTAATAGCGCTAATCCTAATAAGTAGCAAAAAAAAAATATTTATTTCCTATTTAGGACTAGTAGCTGATCTAGATTACTATGGAGGCGGGATAGTGATTTTAGGGTGGCGGGATAGTGTTTTTAGGGTGGCGGATTAACATTGGCCCACTCTTAACCTCTACAAAAGCAACGCTCTCGGGGCAAAACTGACACCACGAAAGATACTTTCCAGTTTTAATCTCGATCATATAGATTCGAAGCCTGATTAATAACAATATAAAAAGGTAATTTGAGCTTTTGACGGATATAATATGGCCCTCCGCAAATACCACACACTTCTCTGGGGATCAGTGGCATCGAGCAACCCAACCTATTGTACTGCTCCAGCTGAAAAAAGGTATCATCATTATTCCACCCCAAAATCGGCGCGCATAAATTCATCAGGCTGATATATGGTCCAAAAGGCCTGGTTCATTGGCTTGGCAAGCCCCCGAGCGCGTACCTTGCAGTGTGTTGCGCCTTTGGCTGGCGTACGGGCTACTGTTTGGCTCAATTTGGGCAACTCGTCTGATTCTTTCTCACGACAGCTGCACCCCTATTGAATACCAAGAACTCCGCGGCAAAGGTCATCTTTAAAGGATGGGTTCTTCTAGGATTTTCAGGATGGAGGGTCTTCTTTCATTGAGAGTTCTTTATCCGCAGGGCGTGCTTCGCTGCGATGACATGCCTTCTTCGTGTCGCAGTGTTGCTCTCCTGTGCTCACGCGAGCATTGCGACTCCAACGAGAACGACACCACCAACCAGTGTGACAAACGTGTCTTGGCAAGAAGAATTGATCAAGACTCATTTCAATGCCATCCCCAAGTCGCAGCCTACTGCCTGGGCTGAGCAAATTCCAGTTTCGATATTCGAGCTTCATAAACGTCAAGCTGCGAGCACGAACGTGACGAGCTCTGGTGCAGCTCCAGCGACTACCAATACCGCGAAATTGGGACGGCTTGTTGCCGGAAACACCAAGATATCGACTTTGCCGGCTGCATTATGTGGCTTCATACCGTTCGACAACGGCACAGGAACTGGAATTGGTATAATTCCTTTGCATATTGCTTCGATATTGATCTAATGTTGTGTAGAGTTCGTAGGTTGTAATGGAGATGGATCTGTAGTCACTGCCAATGCGGCTTCCTTCTGGTTTAGCAATGCGGCGACCTGTACATCAACTGGCAACCAATTCTACTGCCATCAGTCCTCAGCAGCTGATGTCGCATCCCGAAATGGCTGTGTGGACATCACGCTCCTGAACAGTTATCAATATAGTACCACCTCTTTCCCATCGCAGACGTACCAAGAAAGCTATTCATACAATACGATCTCATATAGCTGCACATGGAACACAGTATGGTCAAGCTCAGTTTGCTTGATGAGCTATGATATTCATACTATCACCACACCGAAGACAGTTACAGCGTATTCTTATCATACAGATTCCTTGCAGCTCACTTCGCAGCTGATATACTCCTTCAAGACTTCGGTTTACATAACTACGAGTAGTTTCTATACTTCTGGATCGTACAAACTAACCACAAAAACGGAGACGAGTGTAAGCACTGGGTATACGACTGCCCCAGTCAATTCGGAGGCGCAGAAACTTAGCTGGTAAGTATGCACAAGTCTAGTCCTGAACGCCCATGTTCTCATCATTCAATAGCTACGCTAAAAGCTACCAAATATGCCAAACATTTATTCTCAATTCCATGGAAGCATACCAGTGTTATACTTCAACATACAGCCCCTACTCGAGTATAGGAAAAACGTTGACGGTTCTCGACCTTGCTGGCCTGCAGGGAGCTTATCAGGGATCCACAGTCACCGTACATACCACAACTTCGGGCGCCTCTACTCAGTACTCGTTTATTGAAGCATATGCTACTCGTTCGCTTCCCTCGGCTAGTCCAGGCGCGACAGGAAGCCCATCAGCATACTTGTCCCAAATCAAGAAAAGCCCTCCAGGATGTGTAGATGCCATGAATACCACCTGTACAGCACTATACACCGCCGCACAAGCATGTTGGAGCGAAGCATTCCCTCCCGGGCCAGCCGACTGCTACTGCAGCGCCCTTCTCGCCAACAGCTGTTCAGAACTATGTACCTCCAATCGTGGCGACAGGCGAGCCTACTATAACTGGATCATGGGTCTCTGCAGCACTCAGCAATCCACAATCGGACAAGTCTTTGCCAGAAATTGGACTGAAAATACCAAGCGAACAGACGCATACTACGCAGACCTGCTCCCATGGGACTGGACCATCGAGCCAGCCGCAAGTGCCAAACCTACTGCTAAATGTCCCAGCAACGCAAACAAAATCGCCTCCTTTGCCGTTATAAATATAATCGTCGCTCTTTCTTCACTTGTCCTCGGCCGTAGAACCATCGTCAAAAAACTAACATGTGGCTTCTTCGGACACCCAGGTAGTCCGGCTTGGCCCTTTGTAGCTGCGTTTACAGTCGGCACCAACATACTAGCCAACGCCGTCAATGCACTCATGATAGCTCGTAAAGCGGGATGGATCGCGCCACCCTTGGGCACGCTGGTGTTATTCTGGATGGCCAGACCGCGTGTAGCGTGGATGTCGACAGCGCTAGGTCCGGTCGAAAAGGAGAAAAGCATGTATGTGAGCCTTGCAGCATCTGCGTTGCTGGTAGAGACGGTACTGCAATCGATCGGCGCTGTGATAATTGGTCGCACTGTCTCGTTTGCTGCCAAGAATGGTTTCTATCTCAAGAATGCTCTGCAGTATGCGCCGCACAGGAAAGATGCTTTGCTGATGTTCTCTGGTGCATTACTCTGGATTGTTGCCATCGGCTTCTTCTACATCTACGTGATCTGGAATTACCTTGGTGTAGGCACTGTGGCTAATAGACTTGGCAATGCGATCTGGAGAGGCATCAAGAAGGCACTTGGTGGCTTCGGTAGAATGCTTGCCAAATGCTGGCCACAGAAATGGCGCAAGAGGAGAGCTGATAAGCGGAACTCTCAGCGCTTACGAGACGATGATATTGCGCTGGATTCTTGGAATAAGGGAGGTAAAATCACTGCGACGACAAAGGAGGTTGAAGTTGATGATCGAGAAAACATGCACTGGGAGGATGCGCTTTCGCGTATGGGTCTCAACAGCCAGATTTTGTCGAATATCCGGAGAGTCTTCATACTCATGGTGTTGCCATTCGTCGGACAATGGCTGTTTTGGGTTGGGTTCGTCGGATTATATGACGACAAGTGAGTTGCTTCCCTCTTACAGCTGGTGAAAGCTAATCATCGGCTTAGATATTGTCCTCCAAGCATTTGGTCAATGGCGACTGTTTGGGTAGTCTTCTCGAATTTTGGTATGTTACCTGATCATACGATGAAAGGGTCAATTACTAACTTCAATCAAAGGTATCCTTTTAGGCGCCTCATGCTAATGTATACGTCGAACTCCATGACATGCTATTGGAAAAAAGTGCCAAAATTATCGAGACACGAAAACATGCTTTAAATTCGCCAAATTGGCCAACGATATGAATTGCAACCGCCCATATCTCATTATGATCACACATCTTGTATGGCGTTTAGCCACAAGATCGCAGGTTGATTGTTGATATCATTCGCCAACCTCAATCAAAACAACACGCTAACAGTAGAGACATAATCCGAGTCGTAACGCCAGTTTAGTACCATATTCGCTACCACATAAACTCCATCACTCAGACCAAAAGCCCAAGCACAGAAATGAAATCATCAAAGCAACCAGAGTGCTTTCTATAGCCCCTGAAAAGGGTCCTGCCCATATCGATCATTATCTTTTCCATCCGACCATGCCATCCGACCCTTGGCACTCTTCAACAGCCCCCGACTCGCATCAACAATCGGGCTAAAGAACTGCGTGCCCGTCTCAGTCTTAACATCCACACTCGCCGCTGCCAACAAAGTCGGATGTGAATTTGCATAAAGCGTCTCCCAACTCTTTGCCGGCGCGGCAAAAACCTCATGCCAGATGCTGATATGTTCGTGTTGCTTATATGTCTTATTCCACCAATTCCACGCCTGGCGATGTAGATCGTCATGCGCATACTTGTGCAAGCCTTCAGTGTTGCGGAAGTACATTACGTACATGACCTCGTTGCTGGAATCTCGCTCTGTCGACATCCATGCACTGGAAGCTAGAAGTCCGTATTCTTGCGCGCGGGCGCTGCTGTCTTTCTGCATCTTAATCATGTAGTCTCCAACCTCTTTGAAACCTGGAGCTAAGATGCCCATTGGATGATTCGATCGGGCGCCGATGAGCAGAACGGTGACGCCAGAGGAGGCGGAGGTAGGACCGTAGGTGCCGTCATCCTCGGGGATTTGGGCAGAGAATTTGGTGTTGATGACGTTGTTGGCCCAGCTGTTGCGTTTGAGACCGTAGACCATTAAGAGGGCGTCGGTAGTTTTGGCGAGGAGAAGTACTACTGGGATGATGAGGGCAATACGGCCGATCGATAGAAATAGGAGACCATTGAGAGTAGCGCCTAGAGCGAGCCAGGTGGTGATGGTGAAGTTGTCTTTGAGAACCTGGGGATGAGGTTAGGATGATCGGACGCTTGCTGGTATGGATGAGACAACTCACTGCTGTTTGGCTGCTACGAAGGGCTTGAGTGTCAATTTTGGACGGATGTGGTGTCATGAGAGGTGTGAAATGGGACGACATGTTGAAGGAGGACGATGAAGAATTGGGATTCGAAGGCTCAGAGGATACGACTGTGGAGGCTGAAGGGAACGAGACAAAATCAGCGGGATGTTCACGTTGTATCAAGTGCGAATGTGGAGTTGAATGGTGAAAGTTTGATATAACATATTTCCAAAAGCCTTTGGCTCAATATATATAAGTATCTGTCGTAGACTACTAGGTTAAGTCTACCGGGCACATCATGGCATGTCTGCTGCGGCGTCACGGCCGAAGTCGACTTGGATCTTTCCATGAGTTCGAGGTAGTAACGAGTGGACAGATACAGGCGGATGAACTGTTGACTTAAGACAACGAGTATGGGGATTAGGAATCACGATTCGGGGAGATGGAGAATGCGAGGAATGCGAACTAACAAGGTAGATCCGAATGTACAGTACAATATCAGATCAATGATTCAACCGACGGCTTGCCAGTAAGTACTACGTACCTAGTGACTAGTCCTAATGGGGGAATACAACCCCGTTGCAACAGCCAACCGGTGGACAAAATAACTGGCGTGCCCCCATTAGTTCCGCCGGGTCCTACGCACGCTACTAAATAAGAGATTTTATATCTTCCATTGCACTTGATAGACTGTCCAATTCTGAACACCCTGTCAGGGAAATAAATCACTCGATAGCGGAATGGGTCGTCTGGGAGCCATCGAAGTCGATGGGAGCACGCCACTTATTTTGTCTACCAGTTGACAGCCTCATTCCCGACCCCGAACCCTGCTAGGTATGGCATGGCGGCTAATTTCAGCCTAGCCCATCTCGACGTCACAAACGCGCGCCAACCATCCCCGCCAAGTTCAAATATCAAATTATCTCGAGCTCTTTGCATATATTTTTTTCCCAGTTATTCGTTGTCAACAGAAGCCCAACACATTTCCGACCTCTCGCCGAGATCTTACACATCCATTTTCCAGCATGCCCAAGCGAAAGCGTGAGCCACGAAGCAAAAATGCGGCACCACCAACTCTTACTACCAGAATCCTGGGGGTGGTGAAGCAGAGCCAAGCAGTAATGGTTGATGCATTGCAATATGCGCAGCGGTTTGAGCGGCAAAAGCTGAGTCGTCGGTGGAACACCGCAAAAGAAGCTCAAAATGACGCGGACGTTCAGAGGATCACCCAGGAAATCCAGGCTCTCAAGGTATTACTCTGAGGAGAGTAGATAGATGGGATGCTAATGATCGCTGTAGACTCTTGATATACCTGCGATGGCCGACAGACACATTCGTAGAGTCTTCTCGAGAGTCAAAGCCATCGCCGCCTCCGACGATATCCCCTCATCGTACCGACCTCGAAAGGAAGACCCACTGGATAGCGCGAACACAAATGTCGTTGCTCGACTTTATAAGGTCAAGGGCGTAGCGGAGGAGATGGCTAGGCTGGTAGAGTCTGTCAAAGAACTTCTGCAACAGAATGCGAAAAATCCAGAGGAGGGAAATGCAACCAAACCATTAGCAAAAAAACCAATCCCTTCTAGTAAGGAACCGGAGACCACTGTACTTGAACAGAGCCCCAATAAGCCTGCTTCGAACACATCGCAAACCATAGAAAAAGAGGTGACTGGCGATAAATTGTCGCCTGCTGTAGATGACGAAAAAAAGAGCAAGATCAAAGACGTGCCGCGTACAGCTAGTGACATAGGGCAAGATGAGGAACGAAATACATCTTACAGCTCCGCATCTCTCTCGCCTGATATGGACGAGCTCACATTATCAGAGTCAGAGCCAGAATCAAGGCTAGTGATCAAGCTATCCAACAAGAAATCATCTCGATCGAAAGCACCGGAAATAACCAACAACTCAACCTTTCTGCCCTCCCTCACCGCTGTTGGTTACATATCTGGATCAGAATCCGAAGCATCTGACATCAACGATGACCTTGCACCCCGCAAAAACCGAAGAGGGCAAAGAGCAAGACAAGCAATATGGGAAAAGAAGTACAAGGATAAAGCAAAACATCTCCAGGAAGACCAGACCACGAAAAAGAAGAGCAGCAGCCGGGATCAAGGATGGGATTCGCAGCGTGGTGCTGTGGAACAAAATGCATCGAACGGGGATTTTCGACAGAACCGAGCGAGTAGAAACTCGGAGGCTCAATCTGGGGAAGCTGTTACCACATCTCGAAAGAGAATTAAAGATGACGCCGGTCCTCTTCATCCATCCTGGGCTGCAAAGAAACAGATGAAGGCGAAAGAGAGTATTCCGCTTGCACAGTTTGCGGGCAAAAAGATTGTTTTCGACTGAGGTTGAACAAGGTTGAGCGCAATGCATATCATTCCAGGTGTCACGCCACCCTGTCTACGAAAACATCCAGATGTCATTCTTCAGAACCTATCAATCTAGATCTGGAAATTATAACGGAGGAAGAATTACCTGGTATGATTTTCTTTCCACGAAGTCCCGACAGTTGTCCGCAAAACTGTGCATAAAGTCCACGAGCCAAGGTGCAGCGCTCTGAGCGTCAAGATCGTTTCAGGGGTTCATCTCCAACTTCAGACGGTAAACAATCCATCAACCATCGCCATCTCACTACATGCCCCTACCACGGAACTGCTCGATTTCGCGAAAAATCACAAGTTTGCATTGAATTTGCACTTGTCAAATCTGAGCGTCAGAGAAAAGAAGTCAACTCCTGTAGAATTCACACGATAGGCACAGAATGTAATGATCGGAATAGATCGATTTCCTAGTCAATTCGCACATGAAGCTATACAGTTGTCCCAATTTTTCAGAGCTCTCACCCTATCCACAAATCCAAGTTTGATTGCTATCGTTTCTTCTTTCGGGGCAGAACAACTCTAGTTGCCGTTGTTGTTGTTGTTGTTACCATTCTGGTTTTGACCGTTTTGGTTGTTGTTTCCAGAGTTGTTGTTGCCGCGGAAGCTTGATTGACCTGTATCGAAATAGTCAGTATGAGGTTCTTGAGTAAACTCGTTGACACTCGCCTGTGATACCATGGAGTGCCATATCATAGCACCCATGATATCATGGAGTGCCATTCCACAGCACCCGATGATACTCACAGTCGAGGCATCTAGTTGATCCTGATTGGCTGGTCGCCTTGTGGGGAGCTCTTAATGTTGGGGTTTGTGTTCGACTGACCGTTTGGAAGAGCACCGTTGGTGTACTAAAATGTTGTTAGCATGCAGTTACAGAAAAAAAGGAGAGAAGTGGAGATTATTCTGTCAGAAATGCTTTTCAGATGGTCCTCGCAATGAGTCCATGATAGCAACTCTAAAACCAGCATAATACCCACTACTCGCCTTGCGCGTGATTTTGCACGAGGAAACTTACCCCTTGTGGCGCAACACCAACCTGAGCAGCACCGTTCTGGCCGGGCTGGATGTTTGCGCAGGCCGCTGGGCGGACAGATTGCTGGACGGGCTGGCCGTTTCCGATGGTGAGGGCAGCCTCACGCATGTAGGTGTCAATGTTGGGGAGGACGTTGATGCATCGGTCCTTGTTGATGATGTCGATTCCATCTTGAGCCTGGCGACCGTTGTCGGTCATGCGCTGGAGCTGGTCGACGACGAGTTGGAAGGCGCCGTTGGAGAGGGTGGCGTTGGCTTGCTTGACGTTGTTGTTGTTTGGCATGAATTGGTCGAGGACGGCCTTGTTGGTGAGCTCGTCGACCTCGGCGGAGTGGGCAATCTGGGCCTGGTTGCGGAAGGTCTGGTCATCGGCGTATCCGGCACCGTTGTTCAAGAAGTTGGAGACGATGCCAGTGTCGCGCATCCATCCGTCAACAGCGTTTTGCATCTGGAGAGCCTGGACGTTGTTGACAGCGCTGGGCTGGTTGCGGTCGCCATTGCCGTTCTGGATTGGGCCAACGTTGGAGCCACCGTTGTTGTTCTGGCCGTTGTTGTTGTTTCCGTTGTTGTTCTGGCCGTTGTTGTTGTTGCCGTTGTTGTTGTTTCCGTTGTTGTTGTTGCCGTTGTTGTTCTGGCCATTACCGTTGTTGTTGTTGTTGCCATTGTTGTTGTTTCCGTTGTTGTTCTGGCCGTTACGGTTTCCGTTGGCGTTATTGCCGTTGTTGTTATTACCAGCACGTCCGTTGCCAGTGGAGTTACCAGAGGCGTTACCGTTGTTTCGGTTGCCGTTGGCACCGGCTCTCAATCCTCCTCCATTCTTGTTCTGGGGGAAACCAGAGACAACACCGGCCAAGATGACAGAAAGTGCGACAGCTGAGAGCTTCATGGTGAATGATTAGGAGATTGAATCGACTAATGCTAAACTAAGTAAAGAGAGTAAGAAAGAAGAAACGATCTTGCCGGCAAGATTAGCTGTCAAAGCTGGATTGTAGAAGAGAAAGTAGATTGAGAAGAAGCTGGTTGATGACAAGAGAATTGGTGGAGTAGATCACTGCATGACTTTATAGCGGATACACATGAGAGGATCCCAAGATGGCAAACAATAGCAGGATAGTCCTATGAGATTATGTTGTATGCGGTTATCCTAGACTGAGACTCTATCAGTCTCCAGATTTGACCCGAAAGGGCAAGTCTTGTCCCACTGCTGGCCTATGCGGAAGGCGTTGCGGTATCAGGACGAAGAAACAACACGTTTTCTAATGCAGCCTGGGCATCACCACTCTGGTCATGCTCCCCAGCTATTACTTTCTCGCTTGAAAAACATACTTCTTGCCAAGGGCTTTGCCAAGAATGCCTGTCATGAAGTGGTCCATTCAACGTGGTCATTTTCTGCGATTCAACATCAGGGCAACGTCCTCGCCACCATCAACTGTCCTCAATTGGGAAAGAAATGTACTCCACATTTCAGAATGCATGCAAGCTTTAGAAACAGATACAACTTTGCTAAGAAATTATCGCTGTAGATACCAAAATGAGGAATAGTTTTTAGAACATAAATGTGCTAGAACATGTCACTTCCCAAGCTAGAAAATGATCAGTATCAGAACAACGATACCAGTAAGTAGCTGTCAGTCAGGAAGAAAACTATTTCCTCGTAGATTCGATGCAAATATGATCTTCTCCCAGAGTAACTTTCTTGCAGAGAACCCCTCCGTTTTCAAGCCAAACATCGCGATTGGTCTTGAGTTTCTCCCACCTATAAACCAATCGCTATTCTGACCTGCTTCAAGGTTTGCTCAGATTATTCTAGAAGGAATCTGAAGCTTCTTTCTGCTTGCATAACTCCCCTTCATCGCTTAATGGTTCTCATGATTTAAAAACCATGAGTTGAGCCGAAACAACCAATTAGGCTGCCAAGGACCATTTGCGATCAATGTTGACCCTATTGAGAGATCAGTACGATATTTTCACATAATATGTTGAAGCAAACCTTGGCGACATTATGCGGCTTTTATTCTCCGAGCCTCACGATACCTCGACAGCCTGGAAACTTCTACTCAAGAGGTGCTTAATCTTGACAAGGACTAGATACCTAGTAAAGCTTATTGATATGTTGTCTTGGGAGATAAGCAGTGTACAGAGAACCTGTCTCTTAGTGGTCTATTCTCTCCAAGCATCCTGTTCATCCATCGTGATAACTGGTAGATATGAATTCTGTTTCTGAGTTCAGCGTAACGAGATTTGGATTGGCGATGTCTCTCGAAATGTTTGTCTAGGTATGCTTTCCCAACAACTCCCGATTACATCTCAGCCCTCCAATTCCTATCTTTCTGTATCTATGCTCGCCATGATATCCAGCTCGGTATGTACACCTGATTCGCTGTCTGAGCTTTATGTTAACATAGATCGCCATCTTCATCTTGCTCGAAAGTCTTCCAATTCTACTCAAGGGAAAGTGTTATTGTATTTCAGCTACGAGCATAATCTGGTTTTGCACATTCATTGAAAACATGGCTCTCGTTGCCAAAGGAGTAAGTCTTTCGAGAAGCAGATTCTTTGGTCACTGTCGCATTATGTAGCGTGAGGAGATACTGGATTGAATCGGTGGCCGTTTTCAATGAATTGCTGCTGTCAAGTTCATGATTTTGAGTACTAGTATAAAGTGTTGCAGAGCGACGTTTTAGTTTCTTCAGGTGAAGACTTGATGCTAACTCTACGACATTACAAGAAACACATTGGCAAAAACTCTTCCAGTGATTTCATCATTGTCATTATGAGACATTTCTATCAACCTTACCAATCCCAAGCCTAGCCATTCTCATACCATCCGTTCTGAACAATTATACCATCTCCACAATAGCCCCCCCCCTTACTATCCAGCAGTTTTCGAACCATTACCTCGCGCGACGATCGTACATCAAGTTATCCTAAAATAAATACATCAGCAACCTCCCTCGAAATAGCAAACTCCCGTTGACTCACGATCCTGTCTCACTATGATCGTCTTCCTAGGCTTGAACGGCCTTGAGGGCACGGCCTCATCCGACAAATCCTCATTGTGGGTGAACATTCTCTTTACTTTCTGCTTAAATGAACTTCGTGAGGACGCCTGTGTGCCCGTCAGCACCTCCAACCCTTGCTACTTTATAGGTGAACCTACCTTTCTTGTTCCCCTACCCTCCAGAGAATCTCTAGTCCGGCTACCCAGATGCCCCTCGTCTTCAACAGTTGTAGATGCACGAGACGTAGCAAAGGAATCCATCGTCTGCACTCTGGCAGGCGCGCTCGCTTCAGCACGTGATGTAGTCTCTGGTGCCTGAATGTCTGGTGACTGAGCATCGGGTAAAACACCCATACCATACGGCAATGTACTTGGGCGGTCAGGAAAGATCAAGTCTGCGCCATCGCTGTTATAGCGGACGTTATGGTAGTCGTATTCCGTGCCTTTTGGACTCTCTTGTACGAAATCTACGGACAAATTAGCAAATTCCAAGATTCTACAGTCACTACTCCTAACCTTTCGCCTCATGCTCCCCCGCCTTTGCAAAGAACTTGACCTTCCCACTCTTACTCTTTATCCCCTTTGTCGGCTTCGTATTCTCTTTATCATCTTTCAAATCCTTCGCAGCCGTGATGTTCGCGGCAGTGTTCTTCGTCCCAAAACTAAATAGTCTTGACAGTCTCTTCTTTCGTGGACTCTTATCAGCCCCACTATCGACACTATCTCTGACTTCCTCTTTCCCACCCTGCTCAGCTTGTTCCTGAAGACCAGTCAAGCGTCTTCTCAACTCATCTGGACGCGGTGGTCTAGCAGCCTCATTTGACACCCGCGAGCTGTCTGGCGAGCGCTGGGCTGGCGATTCAGTAGGAGAATGGTGGGTGCTATTTGGCGGTACGGCGGGTGGATGTGTATCAACCAACCCCTCCCTCGCAAGCTGCCGATTCAAATCATCAACCAGGGTGGGCGGGAACCGCGTGTGCACGTTCGGGTCATTAGAATGGTCTTCTGGTGAGTTTGTCGGGACGACGGGGATGGCGGGGGAGATTGAGGTGGAGAGGAGGTGTTCGGATGAGGAGATTGGGCTGCCGCGGAGGGATGTATTTGAGATAGTTGACATGCTGTTGGCAGTGGTACCAGCGGATGCTGTCTTCGATGTAGCAGTGCTTTTGGGTATATTGTCGTTAGTGGTGGCGGTTTTTTTCTTGATAGTTTTAGCTCGACGTGGGCGTAAAGAGAGGTCTGGAGAGGAAGAGAAGTGGTCGTCAAGTTCGTTTGACCATGACGCTGGTAGCCTTATTAGTGGGATAGACTGCAGGAGTCAGATGGCGATGGGAGTGACTTACACGGAGCGTGGATGGGGAGACCGGGAGTCGTGACAAGAGGAGCGGCGGTGATCATAGGAGAGGTGATCTGGAAAGTCCTAGAGTTAGTAGATGGGTCTGACTTAGCTTCCAAATCTTCTTCTCTATCGGGATAAGAGATAGGTCTCGGCACCTCGCTGAAACGAGGCGTTGATGAGATATTACGACTGAACATGATTGCTTGCTATAGGAAGATAGCAAAGTGTGTGTGCGTTGGTGGCAGCAAATTCTGGAACTGATAAGTTAGTCAGAAGCTGTATCTGGGCAGTTGGAGGATGTGATATGGAACTGACCTAGTAACATCTAGCATATCACCGAAAAACAGTGAAGAAATCTTGGTCACACGAACAATACAAGTGAGAGTTATGAGCATCATGAGGGATCCGGGAAAAGTTTTTCTATTGCATTTCCATCACGAGAGCCGTTTTGGTCGTTCGTTATCCTGTGGTATCATTTCCTCCTTGCCATGCTGCCAACCTAGTGAATATCCATACATCATGCAGTCATAACAAAAAACAACGTTAGTAACGTAGCGGTAGGGTAACGCTCTATTTTCCCTTCAAGTACTCAACCAACGCAAGGACAGTCTCTCTTGTCTTCTCATCCAGATGATCCTCATCTTCACCAAGGACTTTTTCTATAGCTGCTTTGACTTGAGGCGTCTGTTGCCTAATTGTCGGATTCGAGTCTTGGTCTGCGAATTATTAGTGAGAAGAACAGACATTATAAAGCATGGGAAGGCTTACAAAGTTTGGCGATGCACTGGAAAATTGGTCCGTTGACTTCCCAATCTTCTTTGGCAGGAGTAAGCTCAATCAAACGGGGAAGAACCTCCTCCACCGGAACCTTGTCAGGGTGGGCCATGATCATTCTTGCAACGGTGCCAGCGGCATTGTCGAGAAGATGGCCTTCAGTGTCGTCGAGAAGAAGTGGTTCCAATTTGCCGAGGATAGTGTTGTACTGCTTCTCGATGTAGTCAGTGTCTCCACTATGTTGACAAAGCAAGCCTGTAGCATAGATAGCATTGCCTTTGGTGATGGCATCTGGATCAGTGAAGCGGCGAAGAGACACATTCATCAGCGTTTGGGTGTAGGGTGTTACAAGAGTGCCCATGGCAAGGATACACTCTGCCATGGTTCCAGTAGCCACAGATCTCTCAGTTGCATCTGTAGCACTGGCATACTTTAGGACTGGCTTCTCAAATATCTTCCAGACTTCGGAGAATGCCGGGCCAAGAGCCTTTGCCAATGCAACGAGGCAATCCATGGCACTGTCAACCACTAGCCAGTCATATTCAGCAGATCCATCATTGTCACCAAAGTCATCATCATCATCGTAAGGATCCATTTGGCAGACATGTTTCTTGGTGATGATACTGATGAGTTCGCTGCATATCTGAGTGATGACATTTTCGCCTGCAATAGGGGCAGGTCCGCATTGAGTCATGGTATCACCGAGCATTCGGTTGATGTCGGCGACCACAGTACTAAATCCTCATCAGTATTTGTTGTCATGAACTGTTCATACAATAGGACATGGAGAATAAGATTGCTCAGAGAGTAGAATCGTTTTCTCAGCAACCACAATTAATGTGTCTGAGTGAGCTGGGTATAACGAACATCGTGTTCATCATAGCAATCGGTGAAACTGGAAGCAAAGTGCGACAAACAAGGGAAACTTACCGATCTTCTTGACTGGGCCAGATACCCAATGTCGCTTTCATAACAACATCTCCAAGTTGCTTCAAGTCACTGGATGGCTGAACCTTGAGAGGCAATCCGGCTTCCCACTTTTTCATTCCACGTTCAGTTTCAATATCCCAGAGAGCGGCATAGGCACGCCATAAAGTGCCAATAGCAGACTGCTGAATACCAGGATATGAGTGCTCAACAAGCTTGAGCACAATCTCAATGGTCTTGGGAAAGTATTGGAGATATTTGGTTTTTGTGTGCGTGAGAACATCACCGACTGCTTCGAGGACAATTTCCTTTTCCATGGCGATTGCAGAGACAGGATTATCAAGGTCTTCCAAGTCGTCAATCATGATGCCCTCTTCACTATCTCCAGCGCCTAGTAGATTGTCCAGTTGTGCTTTGAAACCAGGATCATCAACGCTAGAGCCCTTTTTCTGTTGCATAGCTGAAAGAATTTGAGCAATCTTGTGTTCAGCATCGTCGCTCAATGACGAAGCTTCGTCTTGTTCGAGGCTTTCGAAAAGACCTTTAACAACTCCATCCAAAAATGGTTCAAACTCTTCACCATATACCTTGGATAGTTGACTCCAGAGAATGTAGCTTTGCTCTTTCAATCCACTGTTGCCAAGATGAAGGCCTTCTTCGGATGCTTCCATGAGTGGTTTGACATAATCCTTGAATGGTACAGCGCCAACGGCAAGTGCAATTTTCCCAAGGGCCTCTGTAGTTGCTCTTCGGACCTCTAGGTCATCATCTGAATCCTTGGCGACCATCATAACACCGAAGGAATTTACAGTGTCTTTGAAGTATGGCAAGAAACCGGCTTCAGCAGACTCGGCAATCGCACCTGTAGCAGATAAAGCGCAGATCTTCATCTTGTAGTCATCTTGTGATAACAGCTGGCTGAAGCGAGGGACAAGTTCATCTGTATACTTGTTTGTATCTTCGGGTGTCATGCCATCCATCATTGAGTCAATAGCAATTGCACAGTCGAGTAGAATAGCTTTGAAATCCTCTTGTTCTTTGTCAGTTGTGGACGGTATGAATTGAGCAGCGCTATCAAAGTTCTTGATGATGGCAGGTATGATTGATTCGTGCAAGTTTGCAATGTCCTCAGAGAGATCATCAGCCAACCGAGATACAGTTTTCAAAGCTGCAGCGCGAACGATTGGAGCAGAGTCTTCGAGAAGTGTAAGAACCAGCGGCATTATCTCCTTGAGTTGCGTAGAGAAGAAATCTGGAGCGCCTTCTACACAAACACTGAGAGCAAGGATACCAGCTCGTCTTATCGTTGGGTTGCTGTCCGTGGCGTATTGGCCAACAGCCTTGAGAACTGGAAGCACCACTTGATTTGGAGGAAGATTTGCAGAAAGAAGGTCGAGGAGAGCAAGACACTGAGTTGCAGGATTTCGTTCGCCCTCTTCATCAAACTCGTCTATTTGCACTACAACTTGCATTGCTGTCATAGCAAGCTCTTCTCCAAGCTTGAGAGCCTGTATCTTATTCTTGCGAGTAGCAACAGCTTCGTAAAGGAAGTTGACAGACTGAAGACGAATATCATCATCAACATCGTTGTTGGAGAGGATTTGTAGCATGAACTTGACAAGGTCGCCGAGGTGCTTGGTGAAGACGGTAGATTCACCAAGAAGCACCTGGAAAGCTTCAAAAGCTTGCATGGCAGTATCATCTTCGCCAGAGCTAATAGCAGCTTTCAAAACTTGAACCATCTTGGGTACCGCTTCTTGGATGGCGGTGATTGAATCTGAATTCTCCTCGGGATCTATCATTGGAGCAATAGCGGCATAGATTGCAAGTGCTGTAAGGCTCACGGTGATACTCTCGGGATCCTGAATCTTAGAGTCTAGAGCTTGGATGACCTTGTCGATGTCGTTCATGAAAATTTCTGGGGAGTTCTCGATAAGAGAAAGCATGATGTATAGACCCATTTCGCGATGCATTACTTGTGGGCTGTTGGCGCCTTGAAGAAGTTTACCAGGTAAATCAGTCCATTCGCTGTTTTCGAGGTCGTATGCACCCATCTCAGCAATAATCTGAGCGGCTGAATGACGGAGAGTCTTGGAATTGTCGGTCATGGCGAATTCCAGAATCTTGGACCGAATGGCAGGCTTGTTCTCAACCTCAGGCCAGGCATCTTGGACCCGTTTCCGTGCCTCAACACCGGCGAGTTGACGGATGTCATCTGGTTTGGAGGTTGTGGTCAGAATCTGAAGGAGAACAACGAGGGTGTCTGTGTTTGGTTTTTGAGAAAGGGCAGTAGTGGCTTGATTGACTTTGTCTGTGTCGGCTTTTGGGCGACAGTTAGTTAGGCATCAAAAGAAAGATAGAAGACAACATACGTAGAAGCAGTGCTTGAAGCAGCTGCTCAATCTGTTGCTGTAATTGAGCCATGCTGAAGAGGTAAAAGAGAAGACCGGATGGCCGCAATGGCGAGAGAATTAGTTTGGCGCAAGTTGGGCAGAGCAGAGGATGGAGAAGGGAGAGGTCAAGAACAAAAAAAGATTGAAGCACATCAAATTTCAGAAATTTTGGCGGGGTGGATTCCTATCCCTGCAAAATCCATCAACCAATCACAACCCATTTTCGCCGCCTCTCAAGTTCCAACCACCAGCTGCCATTTCTTGTCGATCAGGCAGGCTTCACTGTTTCTTTTGACCAATGTAGAAATTCATACTCGCCCAATACACATTCATTACCTCAATCAACATGGCACCCAAGCGCATGACCGCAAATCCTCTACGCCCAGCCAGGCATCGACCAGGAAAACCCGGCACAGCTGCGCAACAATCCTCCTCTTCAGAATCAGAATCAGAGACCGAAGAACCACAACAAGAAGCTCCAAAGCCAGCATCAAAGCCCTCCGCAGCCTCCTTCCCTAAATCCACGTCCCAGATTGCTGGCAGTCTCAAAAAGGTCGACATCAACGCCTCGGCCGCAGCGCAAAAATCTCTAGACGATCGCAAAAAACTCGAGGAAGAGTTCGAGACCGAGAGCGAAGGCTCAGACGAAGAAAGCGGCAGTGGCAGTGGCAGCGAAGAAGAATCATCAGAAGAAGAAAGCAGTTCTGAGGAAGAAACCAAGCGCAAACTCCTCCGGCCCGTCTTCATAAAAAAGGGTGCACGCAACGCAGTTACAAATGGCGCAAAAGAGGAGACGAAAAGTGAAGATCAGAAATGGGCTGAAGATGAAGCAAAGCGCAAAGCACGTACAGATGATATGATCCAAGAACAGCTCCAACGTAACGCCCAAGCGCGCGCCGAAGGCAAAGCATTCTGGGACGATGAGAAGGTTGACGATGAAGTTGACGACACAGACGACATTGATCCCGAAGCAGAACTCACGGCATGGAAACTAAGAGAACTCAAACGCGTGAAGCGAGAACGGGATGGGCTTATTGCGGCTGAGAAGGAGCGCGAAGAGATTGAGCGGAGACGGAATCTTACGGCAGAAGAGAGAGAGGCCGAGGATAAAGAACATCTGGATAAACAGAAGCAGGAGCGGGAAGGAAAGGGCAAAATGAGCTACATGCAGCAATATTTCCACAAAGGCGCGTTTTACACCGAAGACTCAAAAGAGGCTGGATTACTGGATCGCGATATCATGGGCGGGCGATATGAAGATGATGTCAAAGATCGGTCTGCGTTGCCCGAGTACATGCAGATACGAAATACCGCGTTGCTGGGTCGGAAAGGACGGACAAAGTATAAAGATATGCGGCATGAAGATACAGGTCGCTTTGGTGATGAGCGTGACCGACGGCCACGGAGAGGCGGAGATGACAGAGGAGGAGGGGGCGATTATAGAGATCTTGATGCACGATTCCAGCCTGATTTTGATGGGCCAAATAGTGGTGGTACTGGTGCGAATGCCAGTGCGCTGGGCGATAGAAAACGGCCTGGGGAGGATACGAGAAGGCCGGAAAAGAGGATGCGGACTGATTAGATATATACCCCAATGCACATATTAGTGTGGAAAGATTCATATAATTCATTGACGCCGTTCTCATGCTTCGGCCTGCGATTCGTTCATGTCTTCGTTGTTCTAGGTATCGCTGTAGAAGATTTCTTTGTACCGGTGTGTTGCATCTACCACAGCATCCATTGCAGCATAGTCTATCGCGTATTAGCTCGGTACGTCAATCAAACTTGGATTGATATACCGAAGTTCTTGCCAAAGTCCGTGAATAGCATAATCTTGATCGACAAATCAGCATTGACTTTCCCAACCACCTCAACAGCGCTGTTCAGCTGAAGATGCGATTCCTGTCATATATGTCAGAGCAGTCCCATCTCAATTTCCAGAGGAGTTCATACGCGGTTCAGTTGGACAACGATAGGACCATCAGCTTCGATTGTCGCGGTATTGCCTCTAAGGTCGGTGACTTTGCCCACTACACGCACCGTGTGGTCTTTGAAAGCCTCTAGATAGCGGGCGTTGATTCTTGGAGTTTGTGGGACGGAATCCATGATCTTGACTGTTTAGAAGTAAATTATGAGAATGCTAGATGTATTTCGTTGAGAATGAGTTGATTTGACGCTGTTGTGATGAAGAACATGCCAAGGGATTAGTAATCGTAGGACCTAATTAGGGATAACATAATCCCCTAATCAGCATATCCTAAAAACTATATTAGGCCCTTAGACTCTTATAGTAATTAACCACGCTTTATTTCTTATATTCTTATAATATCTAGTAGTAATAATTTAATTTAATTAAGACCTTTAGATAATAGACCTCTTATAGAAATTTCTAGATTTACTTTATTATTAATAATTACTTAGGATTAATATCTAGTAAGATATACTCTAAGAATACTATTCTCTAATTAGCTAGCCTTATTATAGCCTAATGCTTAGTAACTATATATTAGGAAATAATTCTTAAGATTTATATATAATAATATTTCTTACTATAATATATCCTAAAAATATCTTAAATTATCTTTAATTTAAACTACTACTTTAAGGATTATTAAATATATTATAAGAATTATCTCTTCTATAATAATACCCTCTTTATCCTTACTAATTTTTATTACGTTAATTACGTAGCTATTAGACAAAATATAGAAACTTCTCCTTAGAAAATCCCTTAGAATAACGTTATAAGAACTTTACTATATAGATTAAAGCTAATAAGTAACGACGTAAACTCTTAGCCTTAGGTTATCTTAAGAAATTAGATTAAGATCTTATCTATACTAAGGAAGTATAAAAATCTACCTTAGAATAATCTCTTAACTCTAGATTCTATTTAACTAACTTTAGTATAAAAACTTTTAGACCTTAAGACTCTTTCCCTACTTTACTAAGATTATATCCTTTATTAAAACTATTACTCTTCTTTACTAAAATAAATAACTAGCATAATAATATTATAGCCTAAGCTATAGAATAAGATACTTAGTAGGTATAATACTAAGCCTAGGTTACTAACTTAAGTCCTTAGGATAAGTAACTTACTCTTATATTACTAAATAACCTTTTTAATATACTAAATTCTAGTCTTAACCTTATAACTTAGGTTACTAACGTTTAGTAATTAGGGCTCTAAGTCTTAAACTATTCTACTAGTACGTATTAAGTTAATCTCTAAACTATTAACTATTCTCTTGCTAAACTATAAACTTTCTTTTAGGCTTAAAACTATACTCTTAAGAGACCTAACTACGTTTCTTAGGCTTATAACTAAACTTTCTAATATAATAATAATAGAAATTAGTAGTTTATAAATAGGCCTATTCTTCTTTAGGAAGTGTTATTTTACTCTACTACTAATAAACAAAGTAAATAAGATTATAGCTCTAAACTTATAAAGGACGTCTAATATACTTAGTAGCAAAAGATAATAAATTATATTACTAAATTAACTTCTTGCCTTAATATAAGTAAGTTTACTCTATATACCTAAGATTACTAGGTAAATAAAATTAAGGCTTATGCCTAAACTTAAGCTTTAACTTAGAAAACTTTATAAATAGGTATTACTTACCTAGACCTTATAGAAAAGCTAAGTAAAGAGTTAAATAAGACTATTAAATTGCTTTTCTAAACTTTTAGTCCTTAAAAACTTATTAAGATAATAAGGGACGTTTCTTAGGAATAGAGATAATATTTAACTAAGTTTAAGATACTTCTTAATAGTTTATTCTCTAGGAAACTAAGTAAGTATAATGCTTAGGCTAAGAGCCTCCTTTATACTTTTAAGGCTAGTAAGAATATTCTCCTATTAGATTCTGCTTTACCTAAGTAGTAGAAAATTACTAAGGTTAAAGAATATCTTCTTATTAAGTAATGTCTCCTATAGGCTAACTTAGCCTAGTAATAGGCTATAGAAGAGTTTAAGATACTTAAAAGTTTATTTTACTTCTTTATCTACTTTTAACCTATATTTAGCATTAAAAAAGATATACTTAAAGTTAGTATTTAGTAAGATTATATATTATAGGTTTTATTTACTAAGGAATTTATCTATTATCTTTATATCTTATAGACTTAAATAAATCCTATACCTACTAATTATAAAATAGATATCTAAATCTAAGGAGGCCTTAAAGAATAGGTTATTCTTAAAGCTAAGTATAGGCATAGTACTATTCTTAACCTTATAGTTAATATTTTAGCCTTTAAATAAGAAATTATTAAATATAATATAGACTCCTATAAAAATATGCGTAATATTTATAACGCTTATAAGCTAGAGTAGCTTAATAAAATCTTCTCTAGTTTTAAAGAAGATAAAGAGCTTATTCTAAATACTAATTCTAAGGAATATCTTAAAGAAGTTAATAGTAAAAGCTATACTAATAATAAGCTTAAGTTAAATAATAAAAATTTAAGATAGCTTAATGCTATAAATAGCTATAGTTACTATTTTAAAGAATAACGTAATACTTAACGCTCTAAGAAATTTAACTCTAATAAGAAGTTATAGCTCTCTTATAAAAAGGACTCTAAAGGTAGGAAAGCTTCTATAGATAACTCTAAACTTAAGTACTAAAATTATAGTAAACTTAGTTACTATACTATAAATTATAAAAAGCCTAACTAGCGATAATAAGGTTTAAAAAACTACTATTATTAAGAGATAAATAGAAATCTTCTAGCTTAAAATTAGAATACCTTACTTATTTATATAATAATTAATAAGCTTTCTTTAACTATATAAGTAAATATAATAATACTCTTTTATATCTACCTATTTGCTTATATTATAAAAATTATTTTATTAAGATTATAGCTTTCCTAAACTTAGGAGCTAACTTTATTTATATTAGTTAAAAGATTATTAAAAAACTTAAAGCTTCTATAATACTTATCCTAAAGAAAGAAGTTACTCTTATAGATAGCTATATAGTTATAACTTTCTTTAGGATTTACTTATCTTATTATATTAGGACCTTTTATAGCTACTTTAAGGCTTATATCCTAAATATTTCTAATCTTAATATTATTTTTAGACTTTTATAGTTCTAGTTATATAATCTATAAATTAATTAGATAATAAAGTAAATTAAGCTTATAGAGTAATACTTAAGGAGCTTATATACTTATAAGCTTACTATAAGACGCTAGGTAGAGCCTCTTTAGAATAAGGAAAGCTACTTAGAATAAATAGAGTAGTTTATAGCTAGCTCTCTCTATATAATCTTTTAAGTACTTTAAAATAGAGTAAAAAGAGTAGAAGATAAAGTTAAGAGCATTCTTTAGCTAATTTATAGAATATAGAAATAGCCTAATATCCTCTTAATAACTAATAACCTTAATATTAATAAACTTACTCTAGAAAATAAAGGTATATAGAAACTTTTAAATAATTACTATAAGTCTTTTTGTTATACCTTTCCTAAACTTTCTCTATATTCTAAGTTTAATTATAAAATCCTTATAAAGAACGCTTCTCCTTATAATTAGGCTTATTATTAGATATCTAGCCTATAACTAGAAGAGTAGGAAAAGTAAATTTAAGAACTACTTATTAAAGGACTTATTAGAGTCTTAGGAAGTCCTTAGGGTTTCCTTATCTTATTTATACTAAAGCTAGAAGAAAAATAGAGAATATATATTAACTACTATCTACTTAATATAATTACGCGTAAGGATACTTATTCTTTACTATAAATTAATAAATATTTTAATACTATTAGTAGAGTAAGATTCTTCTCTAAGCTTAATCTCTTATTAAGCTATTAGTAAGTCTATATAGTAGAAAAAGATATTAAGAA
>MU004234.1:833274-852838 GCA_010405405.1 Microthyrium microscopicum | reverse complement strand
AAGACTACTAAAGTAATTATAAATTATAATAGCTTATAGTATATAAATATAATTAAGAATAATACTTAATATATTACTTAATAGATTAAAGAGTTCTAAGAATTTAATCTTATCTTTACGTATTATAAGGGTTTCTAAGTAATAGTTCCTAATACTCTTAATTACTACTTAAACTTTTAAGAAAGATAGATTAATATTATTTAAGAAATAGAGCCTAAAGATAATAATAATAACTTATCTTCTAAGGTATAAGCTACTCTATTAGAACCCTTATAAGAGTAAAAAGAATAAGAAGCTTTCTATATATAGGGCTTATAAGAAGCGTTAAAAAAGAAAGATTATATTATCCTTATTAGCGTATAGAAGAGGCTTTAAAAAAGCATTCTTAATTATTTTTAGATTAACCTTAATAAAGATATTAAGAAGAAATATAGATATCTATTCTTAGAGAAAAATTCTACTAAAGCTAAGATACTTACTAGTTTACTCTATATTTACTCCTTCTACTACTAAGACTTTATTAAGAAAGTATATAATTAGTATAGGTACTTATTATATATAAGCCTTACTAATATCCTTAAACTAGAAGGTTAATAGCTAAGGATAGAGGATAACTTCTAAGAATTTACCTAGTTTTGTCCTATATATTAAGTTTAATAGATAAATTAAAGTAGGCCTAAGCGTAGGTCCTACTATTAAGTATAAAACTTATAGCTATTTAAGGCTTAGGAAATTAACCTAATTAATAAATTTCTATAGAGTTTTCTTAAAAACTAGTATATTATCTATATAATTAACTATGCTATAGGATAGCCTATTATAGAAGTAGTACTAAATACTACTACTCTTATAGTTATAGAATTTATCTATAGAAAAATTGTCTTAAAATATAGTTCTCCTTAATTATTAACCTTAGATAATAGACCTTAGTTTATCTTAGACGTAATTTTATCCTTATTATAATAGATAAAGACTAAGCACTACTTAATAGCTCTATATAACTTTTAGTCTAATAGGAAGGTTAAGAGATTTAATAGCTTACTAGGTATATTCCTAACTAAGTTCCTAGAAAGAAAACTTATAGCTAGTTAGGATTTATACCTAGATTAAGTAGTTTATACTACTAGAGTATAAGCTTATACTACGTTAGGAATATCTCTCTTCTTCTTTATCTATAGGAGAGATCTTAAGGACTTTAAAATAAGCTAGGTAAAGAAAGATAAATAGGCTAAATTAATTAATACTATACCTCTTATCTATATAATTGCTAAAGATTATCTAGAGAAGGTTAGAACTATTAGATAAGTCTATTATAATGCCTTATTAAAATAAGCTATAGCTTTAAACCTTATTAATAGTAATATAATTTTAAAAAAGGACTCTATTATTAAGTTCTTTATAGGTTCTTATATGCTCCTTAAAAACTTAAATAAAACTAAGTTCTAAGTAGTATAGTTTAGCCTTTATAAAGTCTTAAAGGCCTACCCTTTAAGAATATACACTCTTAAAATACTTAATAAAAGAGTGCTTAGAAACCTTATCTATAAGAATTGCCTTATATAGGTATATACGTAGAAAGAAAATAAATACTATTACTAAAACTAGCTATATCCTAAGTATAAGTAACTAAGTAAGGATAATTTTAAAGGCGTTCTAAATAAAGAGCGTAGAAATAAGATAGATATATTTACTATAACTAAGAAAGACTAGCTTAATAAATTAAGAAACCTTTTAGTAGAGTTAATTAATATTAAGAGGTCTAGTACTAGGAGATATTACTTAGGTCTATCTACTATTTCTCTTAACCTTATAAGAAAAGTTTAAGAAGCTAAAGTAGGTATTTATAAATAAGAAAAGAAACGCTTTATAGTAACTATTTATAACCTAAGTAATAATTTAGAGACTCCTATAGCGTTAGAATATATTTCTTCTAGCTTAATTTTAGCTTTAGTATAAAGTAATCTAGAGTAGATAGAGTAAATTATATAGAAGGTAGAATATTCTATAATATTATAAGATTTAGTAAAGAAGAAGAATAATAATATTTTTACCTTCCTAAATTAAAGCTTAGTAAGGAAGGAAATCCTCCTAGCTATAGTAAAATAAGAATTAATCTTTATATTACTAGAATAATAAGAGTAAGGAAATAAATTATTAAGGCTAAGAAGCTATAATAAGATTACTACCCTAATTGCCTATATGCCTATACTAAAGGTAATAGATCTATATAAATAGGTATCTAATCTTAGAGAAGACTATTAGGGTATTAATCCTTTATTACTAGATATTATAAAAGTAGAAGTTCTTTTTATAGATTACTTTAAACTTAGTCTACTATAAGAGATAGATATAACTAAAGGATTCTTATAGGATACTAATATATTTAGGCTAATTATAATGCCTAGTAGTTCTATACGTCCTAGTACTAGCCTATAATATTTAAGATTAAGATAAAGATAGTAGAAGGCTACTCCTAGATAAGAAATTATCTTACGTATAGATATAGGTAAGATACCTATAAGAAAAAAAAGAAAAATTAATCTTTTATTATCTCTTTTATAACCTTTCCTAATTATATTTATTTAAAAAACTATTTATAAGAAATTACTTTTATTTTATTATTAATTTAAGTAAATTATTATAAGCTATAATAAATAAGCTAAATTCTTAGATCTCCCTAGTAATCTTTAAGACTATTACTAAGGATATTTAAATATAATAAGTTATTTTTAGATTTTTTTAGTAATCCTTAGGACTATTACTAAAGTCTATCCTTTAATAAATTAATAAGATAAGACTAGAAAATATAGGAATATTAAAGAACTACTACTATATATTTTACTATAATTCTATAGAGTCCTATCTCTTTAAGGCCTATGCCTACTTCTTTTTCTTATTCTTTAAGAGCTTTGCCTAGGCTACTAATCCTATAGTAATTTTAGCTATTCTAAAGTACTTTTTATTAATTAGTAACTTAGAAATACTAAGAGAAGTAGACAACTAAATAATAGTAGAATTTAGACCTTTCTTCTAACTCTATAGTAAGACGTAGTCCTTATAGAATAAATAAGTTTAAGGTTTACTATTAAATATATAATTAATATAGGCGCTATTTAGGAAAGAAGCCTTATTCTCTTTACGTATACTAATAACGTACCTATTATAAGTATAAACTCGTAATAAGTCCTAGTAACGTATATAAGCCTTTTCTTACTTTACTCTTATAGTTATATATATTATAGAAGTCTTTAAATAAGAAGATAACGATAGGATATTTCTAGTTAAGAGTAAAGTACTTAAATACTAATAGATTTCTTACTAAGATATAAGTATTAGGATATTAATAATCTTTATTAGAATACTATTATTCTTCTAGTAATATTTTAAGAGCTAGAAGAGTAATTCCTAAGTTACTTTCTCTCTTAAGAGTTTAACGTTCTTAAAGGTAGAATACTAATTAGAGTCTAGGAACTTAACTTACTTTTCTTAATAATTTATACTCTTCTTAGTAGTTAGTTCTACTATATTTATATAACTATATATAGTAAATAGCTTTTTTAGAATTATTATTAAGCTTATTTTATGTTTATGTTTTTAAAGTCTTATTTACTTTAACTCCTACTTACGTTTATTATATATAGCTTTAGTAATTTTAATATACTTATAAGTATCTTTTAGGCTCTTATTAGCAAAGGCTAGTTAATCTTTATAACCTTTTACTTTTTACTTTATAAACTCTTAGTACTTTACTAAGTTTACTAACTCCTTTTTAGTAGCCTTATACTTATAAGTTAAAACTATTATAAAAGTTTTAATATAGAAGTTATATACTTATAATAAGTTAAAGGGTATAGAAGTTCTATACTTAGCTTTATAATTACTTTCTAATAAGTCTAGACTTCCTATTATATATATTAATCCTTAAGTAAGAGTATTATTAATAGGAATTATTTAATAAGATATTCTTAGCATTATAAAAGGTACTAGAAACTTATAGTAAGAATAAGAGACATTATTAAAAGTATTACTAAAGAGATCTTCCTTCTTCTTATTAGCTTCTAGGATTTAGTTAATTAGCTAGAAACTTATAGAATAAGAATAACGCTTAATTAAGTTATAAACTAATTTCTTAGGAGTTTCTTTATAACTTAGTAAAAGAAATAAAACCTTAGCCTTAACCTTCTTACGTAAATAGATTATATAAGGTAAAAGCTACTTCTACTTATCCTTCTTTAGAGTATTAATAATCTTCTAATAAGTACCTAAATAAGAAGAGTTTTCCTTATTAGACTTCTAAGAGCTATCCTTCTTTAGAGTACCTAGAGAAGCTATTTTAAGAACCCTAGGAAGTATAAATAATAAGTTTTAAGTAAGGAGAATATATAAAGTTACTTATATTTAATAATATTAAAAGTATAAAAGAGAATCTACTTCTACTAGCTTAAAAATATTATAGAAGTATAATAAAGAAGAAGAAGAGAAGATAATAAATTATAAAGCTTTATAAACATAGGATTAGGCTTTTATCTCTATATTTACTTAAACTAGTAATTACTACCTAGTTCTTTATTACTACTTATATATTACTTTTTATAAATTTTACCCTTTAAGGCCTTAATATATAGATTATATATATTCCTTACTAGATTAAGTAGCCTTAGTATATCTATATAAACTCTTTATAATTCCTTAATATATTACTACTAATAGCTCCTATATAGACAAACCTTCCTAAAAGGATTAAGAAGCTATAAATACTTAAGTACTATTTATAATAGTTTAACTAAGATCTTAGGAAGAGTTCTTAAGGAATAATATCTTAGAGGTTACTATCTAGTATAACTAGAGTAATAAACTTAGTTCTTAAGTAAAGGTTCCTTATTAGTTATTATAATATTCTTTTTATTTTACTTATTTATTAAAGCTATAGCTATAGGATTTATAATCTTAAGAGAGTTTACGCTAGTAAGGGAAGATATTATAATAAAGAATATACTAAGGGATTAATAATTATAGGACCTAATTAGGGATAATATAATCTCCTAATTAGCGTATCCTAAAAACTATATTAGGCCCTTAGACTCCCATAGTAATCAACCACGCTTTATTTCTCATATTCTTGCAACAGACGCGACGAGGGTGAACGCGTAACGCGCTGTCACGTGGCTGGGCACTATTTCTTGATATCGCGATGGTTTCATTTCAACAATCACAGGATTTACATCATCGTATTGTTCGTTTAGCTTGGAGCGGAGAGAGGAGCGCACTCTGAAAGATTACATGTCATGATGATGGAGAAACTGGTTGATTTAGCCACTTTTGGCTCTATATCCATCGATTCAACCAAACTTAAAATCAAGCATCCATCAAACCTGCTGCCAGTCTGTATAAACAGCGATGTCATACGGGGAGCTAACACAGAAACGTGAGCCCTCCACCAATTCTCGTGGCTAAGATGAGGTATGCATCTAGTTTGAAAACGTCTCAACGCTGATGTGAACGCTTTGTGGGTGCCCCAGTGGATATCTTAAAGCTGTCAGCCTATCTTCAGTGAAACTACTCACACCTACTGCTAATCTGTAGATCCTGTAGACTTGAGGCTGAAGATAAGTTGAACAATGATTTAATGTTTGTGGGAACCTCATATATACCCTGGGCATGTTGACGCTGATTGCAGAGCAGAATTGATACCATGAGGAGGTAAATAAAGTGCTTGAAAGACACGAGGACCAGGTGAGAGACTTACAAGTGATTTTACTGAAAGAGCTTTTGAATGGTTTGTCGGCTTCTACTATTTGGTACATGCGCCACAGTGAGCTCATAGACAATGAGTATAAAAATGGCCGAGCAGCCGCCGCGTAGATTATTGCTCCACACTAAATACACACACCAAGACTGCCATACATTACCCGCGGAATATTTCCTCGATATATCTCTCTGCTAACAAGTCTTTAACATTACCGCCGGCAATGAGTGACAAATTAACAACTGCGCCCTCTGCTGCCCACTCATTGGCACATACAAACACGATGCACGATGGATCGCGGAGCTTCTCTGCCAACTTGTCCTTGACGCTTTGAAGAAGGATATGATCCTGAATCCTGACCATCTCAGAGTTACTCGGGCAAAGCTCGACGATATCTAGTATACCAGTGTGCGAAGCTGGGCGGATGATGGTCTGAATGAGATCTGAATCCTCAGTCTTGAAACCAGCAAACAGACTGACAGAACCACGAGTGCTGCCAACCCCAAGATGGGCATGGTGATTGATATCCTTGATTCCACGACGCGAGCCGGAGCCAATGCTACTGACCGAGCCTCTTCGGGAGCCAGAGTATATTGATGTAGGGACTTCAGCAGTCACTGAGCTCATTTTGCCTCGTGGGCGACCAGTACCTCCTGTGGTGCGAGTGATATCAATCATTCGCCGTTGAAGAAGAGCACGAACAGGTCCAATGCCAGAGCCAGTGGCAATTGCTATCAAAGGTGCATTCGGCTTTTGAGCTTGAATCAATTGCCAGGTGTCCGGACTGGTAAGACCAAATCTCATTTGAGCTCCGATTTTAGCATTCAGCAGGAATACTTCGCTGAAGCGACCAGAAGGATTGACTTTGACCATGATGTCGACTACGTTGCCGCTGTCTTCTTCCTTAATCGCGTCTGTGTTGGAGTAGACAGGGCATGAGGCTACCGAATACAGACGGGGTACAATACTGGCCATGTCCTTGCAAATCTTCTCGAGAAGTGCAGAGTCGTAATTGATGTTTTCCAGTCCTTCGATAACCGCTAGAGCTTTGGCATTTCTCAACTCGGTTTGCTTCTCCTCAGAAAGACAACTGAATCCTGGATACCAGTCCAACTCTTTGAAGCAATGATCAAGATCAACATATCTGCTCAGAAAGTTTATCGCATCCTGATGATGCCAAGTGAACCTCTCTTCTGGTGCCAACTTTAGTGCGGCTAAAGCTCTTTCCACTTCGTAATCGGGATTGGGTGCCAATATCTTTACGTGATCCATTTCCTGATATTTCTTATCGCCAACGTCCAAAGTGATATGAACAATACCCTTCGGATCAAGCTGAGTCTTTTTGACAAGTGTTGCAGTGGGCATTTCAACCATAGTTGTTGTTTGGTGCCCCATGTCAGTCAAGCTGGTTGGTAGTTGGATTTTGTGGTGGTTTCCAAGGATCAGATGATCTATATTTTCCAGCCAATGTGTGAATGACTCCCAGTCCGGATTGTTAATGGCAGTATCTCCAGCAAAACAATGACCCAGCAATGGTCGACAGCCTAGTGTGGTCATGAGTTGTTGGATGGTTTTGCCGGCGATATTATAAGTGTCTCCATAAGTGGAATCACCATTTGCAAAGCAAGAAAATCGAGGAGGTGAAGACAACGTCTCAGCAGATGACCAGCGCTCGACGAATCGCTTCGCGTTACGAGGAATCTCACCTCTTCCTGTAGTACTTGCAATGATCAAAATGATATCTTCAGGTCCAGCTTCAGCGAGGTCAAGTTGGTTAAGAGGCCTTTCCACTTCCACATCGAAAGGATCATCAACCTCATGGACTAGCCTTTGCATTGTTTCATACAATTTGTGGGCCATTTTTCCAGCATTGACTCCTGCGCTGCATGAGAAGATTCTTAGCCTTGGACGTGCTTCGTTGGCATCTGTGATGGTTTTGATCAAGCCTTTCTTTGTTCTCCTCTTTTCCTCTGGCGTTTCTCTGCGCCAGGCATTGACTGGATCCTGAAGATGTTTGCAGACCATGGGTTTCGGTTGGTAATTGGGAAGGCCACCTTTGTGCCATATTGGGACTATTGAGCCTTGTGGTGGAGAGATCCAGTAAGGCTCTGCCGGAAGTCTGTATCCAATCTCGTCGTTTCGATCTTCATCATAGTTCTGATATTCAATGGACCCAGAAAGGGTGTCGATCATATGAACGTGGTCATGTAGGTACGAATAGTAGACGGCAAAATTTAGCTCAGCTTGTGCTCTAGACTGATTATAAATTAGTAACATATCTTGTAGAGCCATGATTTGGACTTACAAGTGCGACAAGGCGCATATATTCGGGTAAATCATCGAAATCAGTCTCGGGCTCGGGGCTCATCTTCAATGCATCGATGACATCTGGTAGCACATTGTACCGAAAGGAGTCTGCCAGATTTCGAATACCAATCTCAGCATCCATAAACCATCCAATGAAAGGCGATGCTGTATACTGATTACCACCGATGTCGAATCCCAATCTGCTCAATGCTGGAGCTAGAACCCAACGAAGGTCTAATTCCCGAAATTCCTTCTCGTACCGCGGGTGAGTGATCGAAACCGTTCTTCTCAGTTCCTGGGGAAGCTCCATCATGTATGGTTCATCATTCTCAGCCATCGTTATCAAAGGTAAAAAGTCCCATCGAGTTTTATTGATAGGAGGTTTCCATCCAAACTCAATCATGCCCTCAGTAAGGTCAACGTTTGCAGGATCGCCCAGTATAGACCCATCATCAAGTTTATAGCCAGCGAAAGCCATTATTTGATTGTTCCATATCATAGGGCCCTTTTTGCCAGGCTGGCGCGGTGGAAAGACAAATACTGTAGGGAGAATATGTCCTCGGTTGAAGGCTTCTTGCATTCCTTTGGCAATGGTGCGGGCCATTTCTCTGCTGGATTGTACTCTTCTCAGATCGCATAGTGCGAGATGCTCTGCATACGATTAGCAGATGCTCACATTGTATCTAGCTCTAGTTGGGAAGTCTGTCGAGTTGTAGATTGAACAATGATATCAGGGAGTGACTAACCATGTTCTGATCGCATAATACATCGTCGAGCATTACGCCATGATGCTCTCAGCCCATACTCGAGCTCCTCTGGAAGCTGGTACCAAGTTCCTCCAGCTAAACCTTCTGATGTATGACCATCTTTGTCTGTCACAGCTGCAACTATTGCGGTATTCGAGATCTGAACAAGTGCTTCCTTGATTCGCTTGTCCAGATTCTCATCGGATTCGATCACGTCGTGGTCTCGACATTCTCTCAGAAAATCAACCGCTTCCTGCTGTATTTCAGCAAGAGGACGGTTTCGACCGACACGAGGCTCGTTTGTTGATACCATGCGACCAGACTGACAGAACTCAGGAGTACAGCCCGTTGGAGCTAGCGTTCGATGCGAGTTTCGTATTCGGTCAAACTCCTTTTGGGCTTCTTTGTAGACTTTCATTCCGGCAGCACATGGTGGTGGAAGGGAGTTATTGGGCACTATTCCAGGAACAACCTCCGCAGCTACGCCGTTGTATGCTTTCGAGATAGTGCCATCAGCAAGTATACTCTCAGTCGGTTGAATAGTTTCGGTGTCGTTGAAGACCTTTTCATGGCTAGAAACGCCGCTCGGAGGCTTTACCTCACCAGAAGCTCCAACAAAAGCTTCTTTGGGTGGTGAGGTAATCGCGAGATTCTGGAGAGAGGATATAGCTTCAGACATTGAAATAACACACTTGTGAGTAGATTCGAAATGAATATAAAAAAAGTGGATGAGTCTTCCTGTTTTGAGTGCTGATTCGAGGTTTGCAGAAAACCGTCTTTAAAACCTCTGAAGTCTGTCAAAGTCATACCTGTTAATTCTAGACCGGCCGGCTCAGAGATTTAAAGTGACTTTACAAGCGGACCCACTGCTAGCAGGATAAGTACTGCAGAACTTGAGTGGCTTTTTCGATAGGTAGGTATTCATTGCTGTTACTATTTGGCTTGAACTCAATTGGCTAATAGGTCTTGCACAGCGCATTTTCGTACTTCGCAGAAGGTCAGGTTTGCTTTGTTTGAAATTGAAGCTCAAGCTATGCACATGGGTCTGCAGCAGTGCATACTGCAGGCGCAATCGTTCCGAATCGAACAAAGCATTTCGTTTATATCTGCAGTAGCGTACTGTTGGAACGCCTAGACGCTTACTACTAGTAGATGTAGCTCTTCTATTGGGCAATATGTGGGTGGGCGGCAGTCTGAGTCAACCACGATCACTGCGGCAAGATTATCGCAGTATGCAGATTTATGAAGGAGATGAGAGGATAAGCGGATCTTGGAAGCAACGTGGCTTGCGTCGCCAGATACAGGTAGGATGGCCAACCCGACAGAACTCACGCTAAGATATTGTGATAAAGAACATGCCAAGGGATTAGATAATTATAGGACTTAATTAAGGATGATATAATCCCTTAATTAGCGTATCTTAAAAACTATATTAGGCTCTTAGACTCTTATAGTAATTAACTACGCTTTATTTCTTATATTCTTATAATATTTAGTAGTAATAATTTAATTTAATTAAGACTTTTAGATAATAGACCTCTTATAAGAATCCTTAGATTTACTATATTAGTAATAATTACTTAGAATTAATATCTAGTAAGATATACTCTAAGAATACTATTTCCTAATTAGCTAGCCTTATTATAGTTTAATACTTAGTAACTATATATTAAGAAACAATTCTTAGAATATTATATATAATAATATTCTCTATTATAATATATTTTAAAAATATCTTAAATTATCTTTAATTTAAACTACTACTTTAAAGATTATTAAATATATTATAAAAATTATTTCTCTTATAATAATACTTTTCTTATTCTTATTAATCTTTATTATATTAATTATATAACTATTAGATAAAATATAGGAACTTTTTCTTAGAAAATCCCTTAGGATAATATTATAGAAACTTTACTATATAGATTAAAGCTAATAAGTAATAATATAAACTCTTAGCTTTAAGTTATTTTAGGAAATTAGATTAAGATCTTATCTATACTAAGAAAGTATAAAAATCTACTTTAAAATAATTTCTTAACTTTAAATTCTATTTAATTAACTTTAGTATAAAAACTTCTAAATCTTAAGACTTTTTTTTTATTTTACTAAAATTATACTTTTTATTAAAACTATTACTTTCTTTTACTAAAATAAATAACTAGTATAATAATATTATAGCCTAAGCTATAAGATAAGATACTTAGTAAGTATAATACTAAGCTTAAGTTATTAATCTAAGTCTTTAAAATAAGTAACTTACTTTTATATTACTAGATAATTTTCCTAATATACTAAATCTTAATCTTAACTTTATAACTTAGGTTACTAATATTTAGTAATTAAGGCCTTAAGCTTTAAACTATTCTACTAATATATATTAAGTTAATCTCTAAATTATTAATTATTCTCTTACTAAACTATAAACTCTTTTTTAAGCTTAAAACTATACTTTTAAAGGACCTAACTATATTTCTTAAACTTATAACTAAACTTTTTAATATAATAATAATAAAAATTAGTAGTTTATAAATAAGCCTATTTCTTTTTAAGAAGTATTATTTTACTTTACTACTAATAAGTAAATTAAATAAAATTATAGCCTTAAACTTATAAAAGATATTTAATATACTTAGTACTAAAAGATAGTAAATTATATTATTAAATTAACTTCTTATTTTAATATAAATAAGTTTACTCTACGTATTTAAAATTACTAAGTAAATAAAATTAAGGCTTATATTTAAACTTAGGCTTTAATTTAAGAAACTTTATAAATAAGTATTACTTACTTAAACCTTATAGGAAAACTAAGTAAGAAATTAAATAAAACTATTAAATTACTCTTTTAAACTTTTAGTTCTTAAAAACTTATTAAAATAATAAGGAATATTCCTTAGGAATAAAAATAATATTTAACTAAGTTTAAGATACTTCTTAATAGTTTATTCTTTAAGAAATTAAGTAAATATAATACTTAAACTAAGAGCTTTCTTTATACCTTTAAGGCTAATAAAGATATTCTTTTATTAGATTCTACCTTACTTAAGTAGTAAAAAATTATTAAGATTAAAGAATATTTCCTTATTAAGTAATATTTCTTATAGGCTAACTTAGCCTAGTAATAAGCTATAAAGGAATTTAAGATACTTAAAAGTTTATTTTACTTCTTTACTTACTTTTAACTTATATTTAGTATTAAAAAAGATATACTTAAGGTTAGTATTTAGTAAAATTATATATTATAAGTTTTCTTTACTAAGGAATTTATTTATTATCTTTATATCTTATAAACTTAAATAAATTCTATATTTATTAATTATAAAATAGATATTTAAATCTAAGGAAGCCTTAAAGAATAAATTACTCTTAAAGCTAAGTATAAGTATAGTACTATTCTTAACTTTATAGTTAATATTTTAGCCTTTAAATAAAAAATTATTAAATATAATATAAACTTCTACTAAAATATATATAATACTTATAATACTTATAAGTTAAGATAGCTTAATAAAATCTCTTTTAATTTTAAGAAAGATAAAAAGCTTATTCTAAATACTAGTTTTAAAAAATATTTTAAGGAAGTTAATAGTAAAAGCTATACTAATAATAAGCTTAAGTTAAATAATAAAATTTTAAAGTAGCTTAACGCTATAAATAGTTAAAATTACTATTTTAAAGAATAACGTAATACTTAATATTTTAGGAAATTTAACTTTAATAAAAAGTTATAGCTCTTTTATAAAAAGGACTTTAAAGATAAAAAAGTTTTTATAAATAACTTTAAACTTAAGTACTAAAATTATAATAAACTTAGCTATTATACTATAAATTATAAAAAGCTTAATTAATAATAATAAGGTTTAAAAAACTATTATTACTAAGAAATAAATAGAAATTTTTTAGCTTAGAATTAGAATACTCTACTTATTTATATAATAACTAATAAGCTTTCTTTAACTATATAAGTAAATATAGTAATACTTTTTTATATCTACCTATTTACTTATATTATAAAAATTATTTTATTAAGATTATAATTCTCTTAGACTTAGAAGCTAACTCTATTTATATTAGTTAAAAAATTATTAAAAAATTTAAAGCTCTTATAATACTTATTCTAAAAAAAGAAGTTACTCTTATAAATAGCTATATAGTTATAACTTTTTTTAAGATTTACTTACTTTATTATATTAAGACCTTTTATAGCTACTTTAAGGCTTATATTCTAAATATCCTTAATTTTAATATTATTTTTAGACTCTTATAGTTTTAATTATATAATCTATAGATTAATTAAATAATAAGGCGAATTAAGCTTATAAAGTAATATTTAAGAGGCTTATATACTTATAAGCTTACTATAGAACGCTAAGTAAAGCTTCTCTAAAATAAAGAAAGCTACTTAAAATAAATAGAGTAATTTATAGCTAGCTTTCTCTATATAATCTTTTAAGTACTTTAGAATAAAGTAAAAAGAATAAAAAATAAAGTTAAAAACGTTTTTTAGCTAATTTAAGAAATATAGAAATAGCTTAATATTTTTTTAATAATTAATAACTTTAATATTAATAAACTTACTCTAGAAAATAAAAGTATATAGAAACTTTTAAATAATTATTATAAATCTTTTTATTATACTCTTTCTAAACTTTTACTATACTTTAAGTTTAATTATAAAATCTTTATAGAGAATACTCCTTCTTATAACTAAGCTTATTATTAAATATCTAACCTATAATTAGAAGAGTAGAAAAAATAGATTTAAAAACTACTTATTAAAAAACTTATTAGAGTCTTAAGAAGTTTTTAAGGTTTTTCTATTTTATTTATATTAAAATTAAAAGAAAAATAGAGAATATATATTAACTATTATCTATTTAATATAGTTACGTATAAAGATACTTATTTTTTACTATAAATTAATAAGTATCTTAATACTATTAATAGAGTAAAATTCTTCTTTAAGTTTAACCTTTTATTAAGCTATTAGTAAGTTTATATAGTAAAAAAAAATATTAAGAAAATAGCCTTTAATACTAAGTCTAAGAAGTATAAGTTCCTTATTATATTTTTTAGATTAATAAATATACTATTATTTTTCTAGCATATAATAAATATATTTTTTTAGCTCTTTTTATTAATCTATATAGTTATTTATCTAAATAATATTATTATTTACTTAAATACTATAAAGGAATATTATAAATATATTACCTAGATTTTAAAGATCCTTTAAAATAATAAGCTCTACGCTTATTTTAATAAATATATCTTTAAGATTAAGAAAATTAAATTTTATAGTTATAAAGTAAAAAGTTAATAAATCTAACCTTTATATAAAAAGACTACTTTAATTAAGTTCTAACCTATACTTAAGAACTTATATAAAGTATATTAATTTCTTAGTTTTACCTTATATTATTAGTAGTATATTAAGAACTTTACTAAGATTACTACTTTTATCTTTAATTTTTTAAAAGAAGCTAATCTAGATATTAGGAAGAAAAAGTACTACTCTATTACTTAGACTTATTAATATACTATAGCCTTTAATAAAATTAAGACTCTATTAACCTTATTATCTATCTTAGTAGTATATAATTTATAAAAGTTTATAAAGCTTTAGATAAATATTTTAAATTATATAATTAGCTATAAACTAGTATAAGAAAATAACTAAAGTAAATAGTACCTAGTTACCTTTAATAGTTATAAGCTAAGTAGAGCTAAACTTAATTATCTAATATATAAGAAGGAGCTTCTTATAGTTAAAAATATAATTAAAAAATACTAATACTATTTTTTAGAGAAAACTACTAAAGTAATTATAAATTATAATAGCTTATAGTATATAAATATAATTAAGAATAATACTTAACGTATTACTTAATAGATTAAAGAGTTCTAAGAATTTAATCTTATCTTTATATACTATAAAAGTTTTTAAGTAATAGTTTTTAATACTCTTAATTATTATCTAAACTTTTAAAAAGAATAAATTAATATTATTTAGGAAATAGAGCCTAAAGATAGTAATAATAATTTATCTTTTAAGATATAAGCTACTTTATTAAAACCTTTATAAGAATAAAAAGAATAAGAAGCTCTCTATATATAGAGCTTATAAAAAGCATTAGAAAAGAAAGATTATACTATTCTTATTAATATATAAAAAAGGCTTTAGAAAAGTATTCTTAATTATTTTTAGATTAATTCTAATAGTAATATTAAAAGGAAATATAGATATTTATTTTTAGAAAAAGATTCTACTAAAGCTAAGATACTTACTAGTTTACTTTATATTTACTTCCTTTACTACTAAGACTTTATTAAAAAAGTATATAATTAATATAAGTACTTATTATATATAGGCTTTATTAGTATCTTTAAACTAAAAAGTTAGTAGCTAAGAATAAAGAATAACTTCTAAGAATTTACTAAGTTTTATTCTATATATTAAGTTTAATAAATAGATTAAAGTAGGCTTAAATATAAGTTTTACTATTAAGTATAAAACCTATAGCTATTTAAGACTTAGGGAATTAATCTAATTAATAAACTTCTATAGAGTCTCTTTAAGAACTAGTATATTATTTATATAATTAACTATACTATAAAATAACTTATTATAAAAGTAATACTAAATACTACTACTCTTATAGTTATAGAATTTATTTATAGAAAAATTATCTTAAAATATAGTTCTTTTTAATTATTAACCTTAAATAATAAATCTTAGTTTATTTTAGACGTAATTCTATTTTTATTATAATAGATAAAGACTAAGTACTACTTAATAGCTTTATATAACCTTTAGTCTAATAGGAAGGTTAAGAAATTTAATAGTCTACTAGATATATTCTTAACTAAGTTTTTAAAAGGAAAACTTATAGTTAACTAGAATCTATACTTAAATTAAGTAGTTTATATTACTAAGGTATAAGCTTATACTATATTAAGAATATTTCTCTTCTTCCTTATTTATAGAAGAGATCCTAAAGACTTTAAAATAAGCTAAGTAAAAGAAGATAAATAGGCTAAATTAACTAATACTATACCTCTTATTTATATAATTATTAAAAATTACTTAGAGAAGGTTAGAACTACTAGGTAAGTCTATTATAACGCCTTATTAAAACGAGCTATAGCCTTAAATCTTATTAATAGTAATATAATTTTAAAAGAAGACTTTATTATTAAGTTTCTTATAAAATCTTACGTACTTCTTAAAAACTTAAATAAAACTAAGTTCTAAGTAGTATAGTTTAGCTCTTATAAAGTCTTAAAAGCTTACTTTTTAAGAATATATACTTTTAAGATACTTAATAAAAGAGTACTTAAAAACCTTATTTATAAAAATTATCTTATATAAGTATATACGTAAGAAGAAAATAAATATTATTATTAAAATTAGCTATATTTTAAGTATAAGTAATTAAATAAGAATAACTTTAAAAGTGTTTTAAATAAAGAGCGTAGAAATAAAATAAATATATCTATTATAATTAAGAAAGACTAGCTTAATAGATTAAGAAACCTTTTAATAGAGTTAATTAATATTAAGAGGTTTAATATTAAGAGATATTATCTAAGTCTATTTATAGTCTCTTTTAACCTTATAAGAAAAGTTTAGGAAGCTAAAATAAGTATTTATAGATATAAAAAGAAATATTCTATAATAACTATTTATAACTTAAGTAATAACTTAAAGACTCCTATAATATTAGAATATATTTCTTCTAACCTAATTTTAACTTTAGTATAAAGTAATTTAGAGTAGATAAAGTAAATTATATAAAAAGTAGAATATTCTATAATACTATAAGATTTAATAAGAAAAAAGAATAATAATATTCCTACCTCCTTAAATTAAAGCTTAATAAGGAAAGAAATCCTTCTAGCTATAGTAGATTAAGAATTAATCTTTATATTACTAGAATAATAAGAATAAAGAGATAAATTATTAAAGTTAAGAAACTATAATAGAATTATTATTTTAATTACTTATATATCTATACTAAAGGTAATAAATCTATATAAATAGGTATCTAATCTTAAAAAAGACTATTAGGGTATTAATCCTTTATTACTAAATACTATAGAAGTAGAGATTTTTTTTATAGATTACTCTAAACTTAGTCTACTATAAGAGATAGATATAACTAAAAGATTCTTATAGGATACTAATATATTTAGGCTAACTATAACGCTTAATAATTTTATATACCCTAGTACTAGCTTATAATATTTAAGATTAAGATAGAGATAGTAAAAAGCTATTTCTAAATAAGAGATTATTTTATATATAGATATAAGTAAGGTATCTATAAGAAAGAAAAAAAAAATTAATCTTTTATTATCTCTTTTATAACCTTTCTTAATTATATTTATTTAAGAAACTATTTATAAGAAATTACTTTTATTTTATTATTAATTTAAGTAAATTATTATAAGCTATAATAAATAAGCTAAACCCTTAGATTTCTTTAGTAATTTCTAGAACTATTATTAAGAATATTTAAATATAATAAGTTATCTTTAGATCTTCTTAATAATTCTTAAGACTATTATTAAAGTCTACCCTTTAATAAACTAATAAGATAAGACTAAGAAATATAAGAATATTAAAGAACTACTATTATATATCCTACTATAATCCTATAGAGTCTTATCTCTTTAAAGCTTATATTTACTTCTTCTTCTTATTCTTTAAGAGCTTTACTTAAGCTACTAATCTTATAATAATTTTAGCTATTCTAAAGTACTCTTTATTAATTAATAACTTAGGAATACTAAGAAAAGTAGATAACTAAATAATAATAGAATTTAGACTTTTCTTCTAACTTTATAGTAAAATATAGTTCTTATAGAATAAATAAGTTTAAGGCTTACTATTAAATATATAGTTAGTATAAGCATTATTTAAGAAAAAAGTTTTATTCTCTTTATATATACTAATAATATACTTATTATAAGTATAAACTTATAATAAATTCTAATAATACTTATAAGCCTTTTCCTACTTTTCTTTTATAGTTATATATATTATAGAAGTCTTTAAATAAGAAAATAATAATAGAATATTCTTAGTTAAGAATAAAGTACTTAGATACTAATAGATTTCTTACTAAAGTATAAGTACTAAAATATTAGTAACTTTTACTAAAATACTTCTATTTTTTTAGTAATACTTTAAGAGCTAGAAGAGTAATTCTTAAGTTACTTTCTTCCTTAAAAGTTTAACGTCTTTAAAGGTAAGATACTAATTAGAGTTTAAGAACTTAACCTACTTCTTTTAATAATTTATACTCTTCTTAATAATTAGTTTTACTATATTTATATAACTACGCATAATAGATAGCTTTTCTAAAATTACTATTAAGTTTATTTTACGTTTATATTTCTAAAGTTTTACTTATTTTAACTTTTACTTATATTTATTATATATAGCTTTAGTAGTTTTAATATACTTATAAATATCTTTTAGGCTTTTATTAGTAAAAGCTAGTTAATTTTTATAATTTTTTATCTTTTACTTTATAAATTCTTAATATTTTATTAAGTTTACTAACTCTTTTTTAGTAGTCTTATATTTATAAGTTAAAACTATTATAAGAATCTTAATATAGAACTTACGTACTTATAATAAATTAAAGAATATAAAAGTTCTATACTTAGCTTTATAATTACTTTCTAATAAGTCTAAACTTTCTATTATATATACTAATTTCTAAGTAGAAGTATTATTAATAGAAATTATTTAATAAGATATTTTTAGTATTATAAAAGGTATTAGAAACTTATAGTAAGGATAAGAGACGTTACTAAAGGTATTACTAAAGAGATTTTCTTTTTTCTTATTAGTCTTTAGGATTTAGTTAATTAGCTAGAAACTTATAAAATAAGAATAATACTTAACTAAGTTATAAACTAACTCTATAGAAATTTCTTTATAACTTAGTAAAGAAGATAGAACCTTAGTCTTAATCTTTTTATATAAATAGATTATATAAGGTAAGAGTTACTCCTACCTATTCTCCTTTAAAGCGTTAATAATTTTCTAATAGGTATTTAAATAAGAAAAGTTTTCCTTATTAGACTTTTAAGAACTACTCTTCTTTAAAATATCTAAAGAAGCTATTTTAAGAGCCTTAGGAAGTATAAATAGTAAGTTTTAAGTAGGAAGAATATATAAAGTTACTTATATTTAATAATATTAAAAGTATAAGAGGAAATTTACTTCTATTAGCTTAAAAGTATTAAAGCATCATCATACTAAAAGATTAATTTCTTAGAATTATTCTATAAAACCATTATCATTAGATTCATCTTATTAAGACTATTACAATAGTGTAACTTTTAACTAGACGTAAGTAATAGCTAGCGCTATAGAGATAGATAAAGATTCATAATAGATAGTTATTATTATTACGAAGGCTACCTATATTAAAAACGAGGCAATATAGAAACGAAAAGATAACCTAAAACTACTACTTATAGGAGTATAAAGAGAAATTAAAGTACTATTAAGAGGACTTATATTTAAAGAGAGGGATTTAATACGATCGTTCCTTAATTAACTAATAGCTAATTTTATACAATACTACGCGTTCTTTATTATAGCATAAAACTACGTTAAATAACTAGTGTTCTACCTAGCTTTAACTATAAATAGAGCCCCTTTACTAACATATCTTAAGACGCGTTTTAACTAAAAACTTAATACGATCACAAAGTAGATTACTAAGATTAAAATAAC
>MU004234.1:763817-831569 GCA_010405405.1 Microthyrium microscopicum | reverse complement strand
TACTAAAAGTATAGTATAATATATAAAAACTAGATATAGAATAATTTATTAAATATATAAATAATAGCTTATAGGATACTAAAAATATACTAATAAAGGCTCTACATAAAGTAATAATAGAAGTACTAGAGATTCACTACCTAAAAGTAAAACCCTTAAAGTAAGCTTTATATAGGTAGTTGCCTATAACTACTTTACTAATATAGAAGAAGCGCTACATAAAGAGAAGATATCTCTAAATAAGGAACGACTAGGATAAGTATATATATAAATTAATTACGGCTTAGCTAAGGAAATCTCTACGTTAAAATAAAGTAGTATCCTAGTAAACTTTTATAAAAGAGATTATAGAGGATTATAAGCGCTATAAGAACTAAGGCTTATAAAGAATAAGCAAATAAATAAGAGCTAAAGCTAGTAAACTAAAGGAAGACCTACACCTATTAGCACTTAGATAGATAACTAGTAATAATTATACCTATAATAACTAAGGTAAGGTAAATATACTATCTATAAAGTTCTTTTTTTAAACTAAGGCAATAAACCTAAGCGACATAGAGGACGCCATCCTACCCTTAGAACTAGAGATAGACTATAAGGTAATAGCAGAAGAGATAGATTACGTAATTAATAGCTTCCTAAATCGTAAGGCGATAAAACCTATTAATATACTAAATAAGGTCCTAAAGGCTCTTAAGCTTAAGGCGTAGCCTAAAAAAGAGGATAATAATCTAAAACTAATAGAATTTAGTAAAAGACTAGCACCTATAATTAGCAGAATACTAATAAGCAGCATAATCCTAGAATACCTAAAGCAATTCTATACGCTAGTACTAAAAAAGCTAGATAAAAAAGACTACTTACTACTATTAGCCTACTAGCTAATTACCCTTAAGAATACTATAGTAAAGCTAGTTAAAAAGATTATTACTAATAAACTTACCCAACTTATAGAAGATAACAACTTACTATCCTAGAACTAGATAAAAGCTAGAGTAGGGTAGTTAATGCTAATAGTAATATAGCTCCTAAAGAGTGCTATTAAGGTAGTATAAAAGGGAAACGTAAGAGCTATAGTATTAGCACTTAGCCTTAACTTTTAAGAGGCGTATAATAACGTTAATCTAAGAAGACTCCTTTATATCCTAGAGATAAAGGGAGTCCCCTAGTAGCTAATTAACATAGTAGTAAGCTTTACTACTAATTATACAACCTAAATTATATTTGCTAAGTACTAAAGCCTAATAATAATAATTAATATAGGGATCCCTTAGGAATCCCCCCTCTTACCTATCTTCTTCCTCTTCTTTATATTAGAACTACTAGAATACTTCTAGAACGTAAGTAATAACGTCTTTAGATTTAGGTTTATAGATAACACTATATTAGTTATATAGGGTAATATTACTTAAGAGAACTATATAAGACTAGAAGAGGCCTACTAAAAGTGCGCTAACTAAGTAACTAAATATAGCGTAAAGTTTGCCCCTAATAAGTACTAAGTAATATACTTTATTTAGAATATTTACTACTTAGAAGTAAACTTATAATCTATAGTAATAGTAGATAGTATATTTGCTAAGCTTATATTAGAGAGTATTAGGATACTAAGTATATAAGTAGATAGAAAAATAAACTAGAAAGACTATATTAAAAAGACTAGAACTAAAGGATTTAAGTAAGTAGTAGTACTTTTAAGAATAGTATAGTTAGGATAGAGACTAGTCTTTAGAAAGATAAAGCTTCTTTATATAGTAGTTGTTAGGCTAACCCTTATATATAGAGTATAAGTATAGAGTCTAGGATTACTATCCCTTAAGGCGCTAGAAGATTATTATAAACTACTAATAGTAGTTTAGAATAATATACTCTATAAGATAATAAAAGGATACTAAAAAACTTCTATTACTTTATTAAATAAGGAAATAGGAATTAAACTACTTTAAATAAACGCTACAGTCTTAGCAAAGGAATATACTAATAAGAATAAAGACTTAATAGTAATATAAAAGATAAGCAAAATTATTATTAAAGTATACTAGGCGAACCTCCTAAGGAACTAGAGGACACCTTCCTAGTAGTAATAACTAAGAAGCCTAATAATACTTAAACTAGTATAGATACACGTAACTAAGATCATAGCTTAGGGAATTAATACGCTAAAGTAATAAAAGAAGAGATTAGAAATAAAGCAAAAGTAGGATACTAATTATAGACAAGCAACGTAACTAATAGATAATACGCTATAGAAGAAGAAGGAAGTAAAAACTAAACTAGAACTAGAGATGTCTCTAATTAGGGTATATTATTATAAGCTCTAAATAAATACTTAAGTATAGCTTATAAGGACGTAGCGATATACTACTATAACATAGAAAACGTTATAAAGCAACTAACTAATTAAGCTTTATAATAGTCTTAACAAAGCATAAGTAATAGCGCTCTTCCTTATATAATTAAAAGTTATTAAATTTAATAACTAGCTATATAGCGTATAAGTACTAATAATCTTCCTATTATAGTACCTATATAGTTACTAGTAATAAATAGTTTACTATATACTACTAAACTACTTATAATATTATAGAGAAAGATTACTAGAATAAGTAATAATACTAAATAAGGCCTATATACTCTCTAATCTAAGAAATACCTAGGTAGTAGCTAAATAGCTACTAAAGAGTAGAACTCTTTAGTAATTTAGGCTAATTAAAAAGATTATAAAAATAGACCTTAAGGCGCATAAAGAACTATTAAGACTTAAGGATTCTATAAATAACTAATTATAATACTATAGTACTAATAGACTAGTAATATATAATTATAAAGGAAATAACTAAGTCTAAGAACGTAATTAATTTTATTCTATATTTATTTACTACTTTTTATTAAATAACGCTACTACCCTACCTAATAACTAAGATATCTCTATTAATAAATCTATCTTTACACTTTAAGCGTAAAGCTCTAGTAAGATAGCTTATAGATAAGCTAAATTAGTAGCTAATATAGCTATATTAACCTTTAGCTTCTTCTTCTTTCACTACGCTAGTAAGGCTATAATAGAAGTAAACTAGGCCCTACGGCTAGTAAACTTACTTACTAAACTCTCTATAACCTTTACTTATTTAGTAGCCTTTTTATTTATACCTAATAATATATACTCCTTAATACCTTAATAAGGGTTAACTAGGTTAGCTATTATCTTATTAAAGGTGCGTTAAAAGCACTTACTCTACTCCTTTAACTTTACTAGCATCTTACTATAATATTAGAAAAGGCAAAAGATTAAGAATAAGGAAACACTTATAGCCTTATACTTAGAACGTTACTCTTTATAATAAGAGTAAGGACGCTAGCTAAGGCTAGCCTAACTATAGATATAAGTAATTATTATAGCAAGCGCGCTAAGATTAACTAGGTGCTTACTATTAAGTAACTTTATATAATAGTATAACGCTTAAAAATAGTATAAATAGATTCTTACGCTAAAGGCGCATATAGTCTATATTATAATAGTTAATACTATATACAAAAGGATACTAAAAGACTTATAATAGGAGCTAAGATAAAACTAGCTAATTTTATATCTAAGAATAAAGTAATATTTTTAACGTCTATAGATAGAATAGTTTTTGCCTTCTTTAAAGATAATAGAAGAAAGGTACCTATAGGCGTAGGACGTTTACTAAGTACCTAAAGGCGTAAAGAAGAGAAGGAAAGAGAGCTTATAAAAGACTTACCCTTAAAAGAGGAATTAAGAAGAGTAGAAGATATAATAGAAACTTAGAAAAAAAGAAGTAACTAAAACTACGCAGATTTAAAATGCTTTATACTCTAAAGGTAGACTATATAGACTACTAGAAACTTAGAGGTAGCTATTTAGTAGCCTATTATATAGTATTAAAGAGTATAAATTAATAGGGAAAACTTAGCTAAGGGGTATTATAGATACCTCGCTTAATAAGTATTAAAAGAGAGGGCTTAATATAGCTAAGGGTTATAATAATACTAAAGCCTATTAAGGGCAGAAATTAATTATAAAAACTTAGAAATATACATTATATACGCCTATTATAAAATTACATAGAAAATTAACTATACGAGGATAATAGCTATAAGCTCTTAAGAAGGGAAAGATTAATAAGAACTCGTCAAACTATAATAGTAAAACTTAATAATAAGGCAACACTAAATAGAAATAGGCGCTAAGAAGCTAGATCTAACTTATTTTAAGGGACGCTATAGCCTTAAGTAATTAAGTAATAAATAAGTCCTAAAAGGGAAACTAGTAATAGGGATAGTATTAAGGATTAAGATCCTAACGCGTAGCATAGAATCTATATAACGTATAGCATACTTAAGCTACATAGGGCCTTTAGCGATTAGCAACTACTAGTTACCCACTATATTAACCTACTAACTAAAATTCCTTTAGTAGGCTTATAGTTTATAGAGAGATAATATAAGTCCTTCTATTTAGAAGCAATAGACTAAGAGGGTATCACAACAATAATAGAATAAGGCTACTAGAAGGTAACTAAAGGAATATTATAGGTTTCCCTATAGGGGTTTTTCTAAAAGTAAGAGTAGCGTCTACATAGCCCATTAGCGTAGCTAAAAGATAATAAATAAGATTCATAATAGCTTAAAAGTATTATAAAAGTATAATAAAAAAGAAAAAGAAAAGATAATAAATTATAAAGCTTTATAAATATAAAATTAAGCTCTTATTCTTATATTTACTTAAACTAGTAATTACTACCTAGTTTTTTATTACTACTTATATATTACTTTTTATAAACTTTACTTTTTAAAGCCTTAATACGTAGATTATATATATTCTTTACTAAATTAAGTAACCTTAGTATACTTATATAAACTTCTTATAATTTCTTAATATATTACTACTAATAGCTCCTATATAGATAAATCTTTCTAAAAGGATTAAAGAGCTATAAATACTTAAATACTATTTATAATAGGTTAACTAAGATCTTAAGAAAAGTTCTTAGAGAATAATATTTTTAAGATTACTATCTAGTATAGCTAAAGTAATAAACCTAGTTCCTAAGTAAAGGTTCTTTATTAGTTATTATAATATTCTTTTTATTTTACTTATTTATTAAAGTTATAGTTATAGGATTTATAATTTTAAAAGAGTTTATACTAGTAAAGAAGAATATTATAATAAAGAATATATTAAGAAATTAGATAATTATAGAACCTAATTAAAGATAATATAATCTCCTAATTAGTATATCCTAAAAACTATATTAAGCCTTTAGACTCTCATAGTAATCAACTACGCTTTATTTCTTATATTCTTATAATACAAGTTTACCTATACGCCTTATATATTATTAGACATGCAAGCACTACGAAAAATAAATAAAAAAGCATCTATAGATTGCAAGTAAGAGGTACTAAGTTCTAGAACGACGGACTAATATTAGAATAAACCTTATAGTAACTACAGAGTATCTAACTTAAATACTATAGGGCGGAGGGGGAGGGAAGAGGTAATAATGCTAAAGTAGTGTTAGTAAATCTTACAATGTTCTACTTTAGCTAGAGTATAGCTACAATGTCTAAAATAAGACATAAAGAAGCTATTATATCTACTTTACGACATTATATACTGCTTATATACTTTAATAAGTTTAGAAGGATTACGATAAGAGATAAAGAAAAAGTAAAAAGAATTTTAGAAAGGGTAGCTAAAGGATAAGATATAAAGGGGTATATATTTATAAAGATACTAGTATCTATTTTAGTATTAGTAATCTTAGCCTAATATTTTAGTAAAGATATTTATTATTTAGATTACGTAGCCTAACCCAACTCGTTATATCTTATAATTTTCGTAATTCCGTATTTTTATAGTGTCATTATATTTTCGTATTTTCGTATTTTCGTGTTTTCCTTTCTTAGAACCTTATAAATTTGCGCCTTCTTTATTTATTAACTAATCTTCTTATACATATTTTTTTTGCCTATATAGAATACTAGGACATGATTTATTATAGACATACTTTTTTATAAATAAAACTATGTCTCCTATGATAGTATTTTTTGATTAAGTATATACTAGGTACTGGCTGGAAAGAATACTATAGAGAGATTGTAGATATTATGTCCTCTACCCCCCGTCGCGCGCTATGGTACCTAAGGCAGGTAAGTACCTAAGGTAGGTATCTAGGCTAGACTCTAGTGTATAAGTGCTACTTTTGGACAGAAAACGCCTTCCTATCTAGCAAAGGACCAGAACCACTGTCATAGGGCACCAATTGTTAAGTTGTACAGCGCCCAACCTCCCTCTCATTTTCTAGGGGAAAAGTTTGACTGTATGTCATGGTTCTCATTGACCCAAGCCAAGATCTCGAATCTATCCTGTTCACGAGAGCAACCTTCTTTATGCAATAGATCTGTACCTTAGGAAGCGTAAGTGACCTGTAGCTCCTTCTTTGGAAGTAGTGCTTCGTTGAGGAAATTACTGGAGAAGGGAAAACCTCGAGGCTAGAGGAGCATTCGGTAACGTTATCCCTGCTGATAAGGGCGAGCAAGGTAAAATCAAGTATTGTATAGAAGCAGAAGAGTTATTCCTATCTCGGGTTCTCTTGCTATGAGCTACTCTGTCCAAGGGGATGACAAAACAAATGGCGCGCTCCCAGCGAGTACGATGGCTCCTATATAAGACGAGCTGTTATTAAGTGCTTTATCAACTACTAAGTGCGTTCAGACTTGGGCAATTTATTGAATGCGATGGGAAATATAACATCTTTTGATTGACAGCGTTCGTAGGAGCCATCGACGCTAATGGGAGAACGCCAGTTATTTTGTCATGTAGCTGTCTGTCCTTACATATGCATGCCCATAGCCGGTACAGACGTCGACTTTTCCAGTGTCTCCAACTCTTCAGCTGTCGATGAATCTACTGATTTCCCATCATTTCGTACAACAATGAAGATTTCACCTCGAGTGGCTCCAGAGCTTGCAACAAACAATCGGCCCTTGGAATCAAATGTGACTCCAGTGGGTCGAATGCAATCGGGGCAGTCTGCACTGTTCATTTTCGAAGGATTGCCTGCGACTGGACCCTTGGGAAGGTGTGTAGAAGACAAGATTGGAATCACTGCATCTTTGCTTGAGCTTGAGTGAATTGGCTTGCCGTTTTTGAAAGTGATTGCAAAGAGCTTGAAACCATCGGGAGGATTACGGTTCCTGTTGATAATTAGTTTGATGTTCATGTTGAGCGTAAAGAAGTCAACGAACCAGCTGCCCTTGCTTGTCATATAAGCTACAGTTCCATTTGTGTTAAATGCGATATCTATAGGAGCCCAATGTGCTGGAAGAGTGATTGCTGGTGGGATATAATCCTTTTGACACTTCCCATCTGTAACGCCATTGGATACCGAGTAATCGTGAGTAAACTGCTTTCCGATTGAAAGGCCTTCATTGTTTGGGATTCCTTGGATGTTCCATGCAGCAACGCAGTCTGGATAGCCAAAGTTCTTTCCATGGCGTTCCTTGTTTTTCATCGTACCGTGGTAGTTAATTTCCTCGCCTGGAGAATCGTTGTGAATACCCTGACCAGTTCTATTCATGTTATCATTTCCATTTTCGTTGCTCCAGATTCCACCATCTACTGGGTGCTCGCCTAAGCCAACACTGTTGCGTAGCCCCCAGCCGACCAAATAACCGTCGGTATACTTATGCTCTTTGAAAGGATCCGACACATCAAATGCCCGGATTTGACTATCGCCGGAGTTGACGTTTCGAGCTTCCGGGTCCAGATTCCCCACGGAGCCTCGACTAACCAAAATGGTTCCAGGGGTTTTCTTTAGAGCCAAAAGTGTGCGAGTAGAATGGCCTCCTCTCGCACCAAATCCAGTGATGATGGATTTGGCTTCGCCGGTTGTCTTCATCGACTTAGCATCATATGGCCATGCATAAACATGCGTCATACTAGACGCATATAGCGTCTTTCCATCTGGAGATAGTGTCAAGCCATGGTTAAGAGGCTCGTCTTTGGGCTGACGAATTGTTCATTAGCATCTCAAAACTTATCCACCGCATCCGAAATTGCTTACAGCTCCTTGTGGATGCGCCGCGATGAGCTCCTTGGATACTACAGTGACGCAGCCACCCTCATCCTTCAGCTTCAAAGCGAAGATACCATTATCTTTGGAATTGCCTTCGGTGACTCTTTGGGAAACGAGCAGATGACCCTCAGGATCGAAGACAAGCCCTCGTGGCGATGTGAGTCCTTTGGCTAGAAGATACGCAGAAAATCCTTTTGCAGCAGTTACAGCTGTGCCGTTGCCAACGCCGGCGCAAGTCTGGGCTTGAGATCCGCTGAACAGAGCAAGCGCAACCAAAATTGTCGCAGTTGCTTGCGATGAGAAAGTCATAATGACGCAAATCCAAATCGGTTAATATGGCTGATTTAGCGAGTGATGGAAATCGAAGAATCAATTATTTGACAATCGGCGCGATTGCTCATCAAAGTCTTTATAGACACTTTCCGGAAATAGTGACGAAACCAATTATCAAGGTACGATCTTGGTGTAGCGATAGACTGTGCTGTCTCAGAGATAGTACGGAGATACAATTCAAGTCCGGATATCTACCTATTTTATCACGGTGTAAATGAAGTCATTGCATCTGTGTATATTAAGCAATGACCAAATACAAGAACCTTATAGGGCAATTGCCAAGCGCTCTATCAACCCGCTTATTTCTATATTGAGCATTTAGCCTTGTCGTTATCATATTTTGATTCGAATCGCGGACATATAATCTTGAAGACTGCTTTTTGGAATAGAAAATATAATCAAAAGGATCGCATAGCAAAACTAATTTGAAAATTGATGAGTAGCAGTTTCGCACTTCAATACAGAATCTAGGAATAGACGCATCATCGGCGGCATCTTCCGATAAAATGGTAATATAATATCGTTAGGTGCGGTGCACAAGTCATCAATTTGATCTAACTATAGATACTTATTCTTGTCGTCTTGGTTTTCTATCAGCCCTCTTACTCGCTATTCATGATATTTATGATGGTCTAGGAGCGATAAACTGAAGAAAAGATAAGGGGTTGGGAGTTGTGTCATAAGCAATAGAGGGTATATCAGAACTTTGGAAGTCTGCTCAATGGTCATCGGTAATGTACCAACGGCATGGCGAAATAAATGGCGTAATCCCATCAACTCTAATGGCTACCGCTAGCGCTGCTAGCCAAAAGGTGCTTGAATTCCCATCCTATCTGATAAATATTCCCAATCCGAACGCCCTTTATAGCAAATAAAGCACTCGATGACAGACCGTAGCGTCTGCGCGCCATCAAACTTGATGGGAGTACGCCATTAATTTTGCCATGCCGTTGTGTACCTAGGTAGCCATGTGGAAGTATGCAAGTCGTAATCCACAAAAGGCTGTAAGGCTCGATGTGCTCGCGTGCAAGTGACTGGACGATTATGGAGAAATGGAATCTTAGTTTTCAATGGGATATAGTCTAATCGTCATCTAGAATACTGCATTAGTAGGGATTGCTAATCGAAGCAACTATTCTTCTTGTGATTGGCCCGTAACAACCTTCGAACATATGCCAGGGGGTGTCCGGGTGTGTGGGTGTATTCTACAGAGCAGACCCCATCCTTAACATCAACAGTCTGGGCTGCGATACTCTATGAAGCCATTACTGTATTCTTAATCAAAGCGAAACTTGAACATGCAATAGATCCGAACTGAGCAAAGCTCTCATTCGCAGCTTTTACGTTGCCAGAATATCGCCAATTGCTATCCCCGCCATCTCCTTTGTTATGTATAGAAGCGCCACCATGGAAGACGAAAACCTCCTCCAGCACCCATACGCTCGAAGTACCACTTCATGACCTGGCTATGATCATCGTTCAAATCGTGTTCCATAGGAAGATGAACGATCTCGGTAGTTTGAGTAGTAGTGTTGGAATCTGTTGGTGTTTGCAGTTTGCCAGTGTCAGTATTCAGTAGGACTGAGAAATGAGGTTGGTAGTGTTGGCCAGGTTGATGTTTTGACACCTAGGGGCCTTTGACGACTTACACTGTAGGTAGGATCCACCTCAGGATGCACCTATACTAAATGGGTACACCGTTGGAAGCACGAAAATGCGTCGAAGGGAAAACACGCAGGGAGCCGGTTTTGCTCCTGGTTTCGATTGGTCACAGACATCGGGCTAGTGTCTTTCAAGTGGCGGGAGCGAGCGGCACGGTGCGAAGCCACTATTTATTAGTGGCTCGACAAGTCATTCTTCTATTCAGTTGGTGCAGAAAATATAATCATACGGTGATAGTTCTTGGAGCGGCAATAGAGGATTTGATGGTAATTGTATTGGTTAAAATATGCTTAAGGAACTAGAATCTCAGCCCCTTCAGAGATCTAAATAATACCTGTTCTTGGCTAAAACAGCCCCTGTTGGTCGCCCCTTCACAACTATTCCATAGACAATTAAGGTCAAGATACAATCTTAATCTTCGTAGCAAAAGCTTGCTCGTTTGTTGTTGTTGCCCATCCCTTCAATTACACTCGTTAGCAGCCCTTTTCGTTCGTTAAAAGCACTAATTCCTCCTAAGGTCCTCATACTACCAAATCATAGCCAGAATCGTCGACCCTCGTTCAAATATAAATCCCGTAACCATTCCGTTCTATTTAGTTATCAAAACAGCCCATAGCGACTCAACTCAGGTGATCCCATGCGTTTAACACTATGTAATTAGCTCTAGTTTGGTTTATGCTTCTTTGTCTCTCTATGGGCCATTTTATAGTAAATTTATAGAGTAAGATGCTGCCGTCAGTTCAAACGCAGCTAGTTCTAATGGATTTTAATGAGTGCTTAATAAAGGACGTCGTCGTTCGATAATGAAGATATGATGGTAAAGGCAACGAAAGGCTAGTCGTCGTCAGCGTCCGTTAGTTTAAACGTAGTAAATCGTTTAATAAGAGAATGTGAGGATAAAAGATCATATTGCCGTCCATGGTTTAGCCCCCAATTTAATAGTTCTTGGAGCGGCAATAGAGGATTTAATGGTAATTGTATTGGTTAAAATATGCTTAAGGAACCAGAATCTTAGCCCCTTCAGAGATCTAAATAACACCTATTCTTGGCTGAAACAGCCCCTGTTGGTCGCCCCTTCACAACGGATACTGCAAATTGAGTTACAGCTTTAAGGATTTTCACCATGTTCTTCCTAGAAAATATAGATGCCAATTCCCTCCCGTGTCAGCTTCTTTGAACTTCTCAAGTCCACCCATCACTCCATCTGCACCAACTTCCCAATGTCCATTTTCAATCATACTTGTCCAATTCTTGAACAGAAGTTCTAATCGTAACGCACACTCTATTTCATCTTGGACTTCGGGAAGTAGATCATGCTGAACCGTCAATGATTTGGGTTGATACAGTCCATCGTAACCATAGCGCAACTTAATCGGGCTTGATGTTTGCCATTCACCAGGTGCCATAGAGAATGGGAGGAGGAGCCGACATCCATCTGGTCGCTCAATGTACCCTGAAGGCTGAAGATATAATCCGGTCTCGAATTTTGAAGCGTTTTCCCACGGATAGCCTAGCACTCTCTTTCCTCCTGAAATAGTTGTGTCGCCATGGAGGAACAGAAATGGGTAGTATTTAAATCGACGCTGGGTCCATTGGTCCTTCCACATATCTGTGCAGAGCATAGATAGATCTGTATTCTGAAATGGTTGGCTGGCGTGGAGCTCCTCTGATGGTATTGTCCTGAGACCTGGCGCGACGTATTTGAAGCTTGGGACTTTGGCCTTGAGAAGGAACTTCTTCAGAAAGAAACCGTGAATATCGCAAGAAGCGATAATGTCTTCGCTATAAGAAGATTGGTACTCGATAAGGTGTGACTTTTGAGCTGGCAAGCGTGACTCGACTGCCGATAAAAGGGTATCCCAGGCTGCGACTGTTATGTTGACAATAGTTTCATCATCTAAGGAAAGATGCCAAGGCAGTGTTGATAAGAAGAAAAATCCATTAACCTCAAGGGACTGCGTTTTGGGATCTGGATCCTCACGTAGTACCATGACTCGGTTCTGCTCGATCATTTCCACGAAGGCTTCTATTATCGATTCTAAAGTCATCCATTTCATACCTGGCTGCATGAGTTCATCATCTCTATGTAGAGTTAGCTTGGCATTTCTCAGTCGTTTGGATGTTCCAAAAACCATGATCATTCGGATTTAAGAGGACCAGCTTACTCAGGTACAATTTGCGATAATTTGTTTTCCGCCTCATGCGTGATTCGCGCCGTCATGTCGATTATATTGAATCTATGCAGCAAAAAGGTCAGTAACACAACAACAAATAAGGGCTGTGGATAATCACACTACGAATCCTCCAAAGTTGCTCTCATATAGGCATATGTATTTGTTCTTGATACTCCAATATGCTCCATCCCCATTTAAGCAGGCAATCATATTTGCCGGCTCCCATAGTCTTTTCACATATAGAAAGAAACTTCTTTCTTCATCGTGTCCTGGATAATCATGACCAGCCAGTTTCAAAAATTTGATCAAGGATTCAGGTAAGCGCTTTTCAAGCTCGGTAGCCGTACTGGGATCCCGGTTATACCTCTCCCAGCTGTTTTGTGGTTCTGTGCTTTAATAATTATTGAGCGCCCCGGGTCAGTTGGCTTTTTCCTACCTGTATCTTGCGGACCAAAGTAGTACTCCCACCACGATCTGTGAGGACGAACCTCGCCCACGGCATTCCATCCTAGATCGAGAATCCCGTTGTGCAATTTGGCACATTGTTCAAAGTCGAGCTGTCTCGGCTCCAAGTAGTAGAGTAAAGGCGTATTCTCATCAGCCTTGCCGGCATTGATACCAGCTCGCTCTTGTTGAGCCTCAACGTCTTCGCTATGGGTCGATTGGCTGACTCCCATGGTGTCAGGCTGTAGTCTAGGACTTCTGATAAAAGAGTGCAATAAGCCAGAAGTCTAGAGACATACGCAACAAGCTATAGAACGGAAGGAAAAGAGGATGGCGGGCATTTGTTGTCAACCGTATGTACAGTGAAATCGAATGGCTGGCAAGCCACCGTGTGCCGATCCCATATCAAAATTAAAAGGACAATGTGTTCAACACGATATGGATTGACTGGCATACTAACTGCAAAAAAAAATCCAAGCTTTGCGATAGAGATTAGTATGAGAAGAAAGGCATTTTGTAGACAAAAGGGGGAACATAAGAACCATCCACGAGCAACTGCAACATTTGCCGGCTTACTGGGAAGTGCTCAATACTCGCGCATTGCTGCATTAGTCGAAAGATGCATTGAATCGTACTTCTCCCATTCAACTACCAGGTGTTAATCCTTTCAAATCAACCTCTATTCCGTCAGGACACCATATGGCATCGCTACCAGAAACACCACCATTGACTTTCTTCCATAAATCATTGCCTTTCTCAACTTCTTCTCTATCAATGTTATTCCCCTCGGGATCGATCCAATACTCGCTTTCTCGAATGCGTTTGAAACCAAGTGCATTCTGGTAAAACTTCAGTCCACTTTCCTCTCCGCCAGTGATGACTGGGACGCCCTTAGCTTTTGCTTGATCCATGCCCCAGCGAACAAGCTTTGTTGCAATTCCGAACCCTTGGTGATCCGGGTGAACCGCCAATCCAGAGAGTTGAAAGCATGGTATGGACTTTTCTAATTGTGGAGATCGGTTCCTTCCTGCTCTAATTGCCTCTGATTTCTTTGGGTTCCTCTGGAGGCCTAGATTTGCCTCTTGGTGTAGCCACGAGTAGAGTTGTTTGTATGTTGCCTCAAGTGCCATCAGTGGCCAATTTATCACTGTTACAGTCAAACACTATTCATGAAAGAATCTAGGAGCGGAATCAAAGAGTTGAACGAAAGACTGCAAGACAGCTACGCTGCCGAGAGGCATTTCGGAAAGATAAAAATACACACTTACGGTCTTGCAAACTCAATGGTCGGAAGACTTCTATTGGCATATAAGTGTCGGAACCTTTTGGATCTTTCACCCTTTGATGCCACTGTGAGAAACCCACGATCTTTTCACCAGACTCTGTTCGTAAGTCCGCAATTCGCGTGAGAGTCTTCCGGTTAAATAGCTCACTCTTCAGATATCGTATGAACTTGCTGAGCATTTCCTGATGATGTTTCTTGGCTTCTGGAAATTGATATAGAGTGCCGTCGTCCGGAGCAACAAGAAAGAGCTCTGCGACACCGACGATATCGCTTCCAGTCCATTCACGAAACGTAATTTCAGTTGGCGTGGGTCTCGGCATAGTTAAGCTCCAGAAGCTTTTGGTATATTGTCTTGATGAAAACTAGGCGTGCAACTTTAAGGGGTAGTTGTAGTCGTGGTGGTTGAACAGACGTTGACTCATAAGCAAATCCTTCCGAGGCGAGAGTAGTTCGCTTACCTTGTTAGTATTGACAAGTTGACAACCCTAGTGAAACATAAATTCACAACCTATTTAACACTGTATTCCAAGACTACTTGGAAAACAGTTTGATCAGCAATCTATAGCTCTGTAGGAATGAGACCCTCCTTTTCTTTTATCTTGTTAAAATTGTCCATCGCGAGAAATTGTCATACTCGCGAAGTCGCGGTTCTCTACCATGGAGTCTGCTTAGATATTGGCGGACTTCGTTTTTGAATTGAAAAAATCAAAAGGATTTCTAGGAGAGGGTTCTTGATAAGCAGGATATTCTTCGATCCACTTTGTGGAGGCTGTGACTCGCGCGAGACTCGCGAACAGCCATGGAAATGCCGTCGCAATTGCCTAATGCGGAAGGTTCAAGCGACTCTTAGGCTACAGCGATCCGCCACTGGCAGATCAAGGAAGGGTTGAAACTCTTCTCACCACTATAATAAGGCGAAGCCGCCGACCAAGACAATGCGAACGGCTTGACTCCATCACTGTACCTGGACTGCGGAAAATCCAACGATCTCATTATATCCTCGACGATGGATCAAGAAGCATCGCAGACGCCCTGGCTCTCTCGGCTTGGTGTCAACATTCTTCAAGAGCTTGGGCTGATGGCGTTGATCAATTCTAACATTGACATTAAGTTGCTGATTGCGCAAAGATTTGTCCGTTTAATCGCATATGGAGGCTCGACACTCATCCTCGTCTCCTACCTATCAACACTCGGCATATCAGATACACGCATAGGACTTTTCATGACATTGACCCTGATAGGCGATGTGTTCATCAGTTTCTTCCTCACTTTGATTACGGACAGTATTGGAAGACGCTTCATGCTCGCTTTGGGAGCTGCTATGATGGCTGGTAGTGGTGTCATTTTTGCTTTATTTGACAACTATTTCATTCTCCTTGCTGCAGCAATACTGGGTATCATCAGTCCATCAGGCAACGAAATCGGCCCTTTCAGAGCTATCGAAGAATCAACACTGGCTCATCTTTCTCTGCCGGACGATAGAGCTTCTATCTTTGCATACTACAACCTCATTGGATCACTGGGAGCTGCAATTGGGATGATGGCTTGTGGATGGGTCGTCCATACACTCCAAGCTCACCATGGATTTGAAATTATTGCTTCGTACCGAGTCATTTTCTTTGCCTACGCCGGCGTTGGCCTGATCAAATTGGGCCTTACAATGATATTAAGCAACGCTTGCGAGCTCCAACCAGAGCCGAAACCCATTCACAATGAAGAGACACCTCTACTAGGAAACCAAACTTTGCAATCGAGTGCGAGGTCCAAGCAACAGAGAAGACCACTGCTTCCTCAAATCAGTAGGGAGAGTCGGGGCATATTTCTCACATTGGCACTGCTATTTGCCTTGGACAATCTAGGATCCAGTATTGCGCCGTTGGCCTGGATCACGAACTACTTTAAACGGAGATTCGGATTAAGCGAAAATCTACTTGGCTCTCTTTTTTTCACCACCTCAATCATTCAAGCAATCTCTGTGCTTGTAGCTGCTAGTCTGGCAAGGCGTATCGGGAACGTTAAAACCATGGTTTTCACCCACCTACCGTCTTCCATTGCTCTTGCAGCACTGGGCTTACCTGCCTCGCTTCCTGTGGCCATGGCTTTATTGTTGTTCCGAGCGAGTACTCAATCTATGGACTCTGCCCCTCGTAGTGCTTTCTTGGCTGCGATACTATTACCGAACGAAAGGACAGCCATTATGGGTGCAATCAATGTGGTCAAGACTGCCTCCCAGAGTATTGGTCCAGTAATTACGGGACAACTGGTGGAGAGGGATATGTTTTGGATTGCTTTCTTGATGGCGGGAGGAATGAAGGTCGTATATGACCTTAGCCTTCTTGCAGTATTTGCCAATCGCCAGACGCGCGAGAACGCAGAGGAAGTAAATGAGGGAGAATCAGGATGACCAAAGTTCCCAGAACAAAATCTATGAATGGCTGGTCCTGAAAGGTCCCATCAAGACGTACTATCGCCAAATCCGATGTAATCGAACTTCTGGCTTCGATTCACCCCAGACGATGGTTATGGTTGTGCAAAAGAGGACCGGATAGACTTTTTCATGAGTCCTTCCTAGATATTCTAGATCTGATCTACTTTGGCCTCTTTCACCACTGATTCGTCACGCTTCGAGGCAGGCTGCTCGCAAATATCATTGCACTATCTTTTGAAGTTTACAGGAATACTTTTTGGCAAACCTTATTTACTTAGAGCAGTAATATAAAAAATGCATTCTTCTTGTTTTTGTGTGTGAGTAATGAGAACTCTTTTATACTTCCTTGAGCATGTCCGCATCTGCGGCGCCCCATAACCATGGATACTTCGAATCATGCTTCGATGCTGATGGAGCAAGACCGCCCCTAGGTGCGTTTCAGGGCCTCTGTGTTGCTTATTTAGGGGGGCAGAATAGCTCCATCCTCCTAGTTTCTACAACACCTTTTGAAGCAATTAAACGCATCTAAACCTCTGCCACTTTGAACACGAAGAACAATGCTGATGGCAAGAGTAGGACCCAGTGAAAAGCTTACCTTACAATTATCAAATATTTAAATGGATGAAGAAAATTATCGAACTACCAAATGCAGCACCAAGCACGGACCTTTTTGTATCATTCTCCATGTTGCACTTGGTCTTACCTCAGTTCACCTCTCTCCTAATCGCTATAGCCGTTTTTGAGCGGTACAAAGGTATGGCCTAGCATCTAATTCCCGATGCCCGCTTTCAAAGGTCAATGGCTGACAGCAGCACTAGCCAACCAGTGAACACTGGAGTCTACTCAATATGGCCCCCAAACAGTTGACGCTTGCCAATGTTGACCAGATCAGCATATTGGCGTTTGGGGATTCTCTCACGGAAGGCCATACAGATTTTGGCTTGACCACGCATCCCTATGGTCCGGCACTCCAGAACAAATTGTCCGAATTACTTCCTGGCACGGAAATAACAGTTGATGTCAACGGCCTCGGCGGCGACCGCGTACTGCTCTCCCTTGCAGGCTCTTTTCAACAACGTCTTAAATCAGCATTGAGCGAGAAGGACACACCTTACGATATAGTAGTCATCCTTGGCGGAACCAATGACCTTGGCTATAAGCTCTCAGATGATTGCGCGGGTGAAATCTGCGAGGGCCTGAAAGCACTGCACGACGAGGTGTTGATATCTGGTGCATCAGTTGTCTGTGTCACTGTCCCTGAGCGGGCTCTTGACAGGACTATGAGCAGCGCGTATGAAAAGGCGCGAAAGTCTCGTATAAAACTCAATGAGAAGATTGCGGAACATGCAAAGGACTATTCCAAAATATTTCTTATGGATCTTGCTCCGCTGTGTCCACATATTGAGGAAGATGGAGAGGAGCCGCTCTGGTCTTTGGATGGGTTGCATATGACTACAGAGGGGTATGACTTTTTCGGAGAGGAGTTGGCCAAGTTCATATTTACCTTGTTTTGAAGGACTTTTGAGTACTCCAACCATCGAAAACAAATATCTCGACCTTGCTGAATATGATCTCCAGTTGCTGGTAGTAATCCACATCAGAGCTAAGATCAAAGTTGCATATGTCTGAGGAACCGACCATACCCAGCTTAGCGTGCCAGTATTTACCACGCTATCAGTGGAAGTACAAATAGACTACTCTCACTAAAGCTTGGAACCTGAAATACGGATGTGATTAATATATGAGTGTTGTATTTTATGTGAGAGCTTGGTACAAACCGTGGTTGACATCGTGAACTCAACCATGGTTGTCCTTCCAATTAAAGGCGCATCAAGTGTCTGCCTTCATTCCCCCATCACTAATAAGCTACCATTTAATCCAGCAGATGTTCAACCTTGCCAACTTCTTCAACTTGAAGTTGCCATCAATTATACATTGATATTAATCACAACTTCAGTCTCAAGGTCGCACCGAGTCTCCACCACAGACAAACCAGCTATTGTTGGCTGTACCAACCTTCTCTCTCGAAATATGGCGCCAAAAACCAGCCTAACAAGTCTTCCGAACGAAATTCTCGATCGCATTTTCGATCTCATCGATGCGGAAATTGGGCTTCGTGACGATTTGACCTGGTCTACCTATCGCTCGTTGTGCTTGACCTGCAAGTTGTTAAACGACGTCGCCACCCGTCGCCTAATACAATGTTGGGACAACCATAGTGTTCGCAGGCTGTTGGTATTCTACAAATACCTCGGGGTATATCCGGTACTTCGAAAATATGTCAAAAGCTTCTGCTTGACAAACTGGGACGACCTAGAGTACAACTTTCACCCGGTCAAAGAGCAGCAGGGACCTGGCAAACGGAGAAGGATCAAGGAGCGGAAAAGGCTCATGAAGTCTTCCGCCCAGGACGCACGAGTGTATGCTAAGGTGCTAAGCACTTCCACAATTTGGCAGTCATATAAAAAAGCCAACTGCCCACATGCATACGCCACTCTCCTATTGGTAAGATTTTCCCGTGTGGAATCAGATATTTTTGACCACACCTGACAAACCCGAAACACATCATTTCACCATGGCACTCAATGGCTACCATAGGATGCGATTCCAATTGAGTGCTATGGTTCCCACTGAGTGCGATGGGTGTTCCACCATGACTGGAGCGTTATCTCTGATTGTGACGTTATACTTACAGATTCCAGGCTATGCTGCCCAACTTGGAGAACTTGGAGATCAGCACAAATAAATATTCAAGGCCGTTTGCTCCGTGGTTGCTTCTGCAAGAGACGGCTCGGAGAATCATGGAAAGCCCTGATATGGGTAAACTCAACCTGCCGTTCTGGAAACTGCGTCGCATACGACTCGACTTTGGGGAACCTTATATTCATCCTGGTTTTCTTCTGAAGCCTTTGTTCTACCTCCCCAATATGAGAGAGGTGGAGATTAGCGGAGTTTTTATAACAGAGAAATGGCTACAAGTCCGACTTGGAAGCGGCAATGAGGGCGATTTCGAAGCACCGTTTCCGAACGCAACATCACCCGTGGAGAAGCTGTCTATTAAACAAGCAATTTTCGACAAGGAAAGTGTAGAGGTGCTCCTAGGAGCCTGCACAGCACTAAAGAGTATACATCTGCAAGGTGCATACCGCCCAGAAAACATTTTCGACATACATACCGCCGGGACGTTTCGGTCCATGGTAGCAGCGGCTGGACGACATGTACACTCTTTAACGTCCTTCAGTTTCCTGGTCCGTCAAAATGCTTCATTTTCGAGCGCCTATGCCCGTGGCAGCGTTGGAGACTATATTCGCGCTCTTGACAATGTGCGCAAGCTAGAGGTGGATTTGCAGATGTTATATGGTAGCGTAACATTGCGTAACCCGCTAAATCAAGACGCGAGACATTCAAATGAACAGCAAGTCGCCATCATGCCTTCGTTGGCGGAGACACTTCCTCCAAATCTGGAAGAGTTATTCATCAGAAACCTGGATGTGGAGTCGAAAGCCGCCGACATAAACCTGACGACGATCGACTATATCGACTTGTTCATTAACCCATTTCTGCGGACTTGTCGGAAAAAGGAACAGTTTGCAAACTTCCGACTTATTGTATTTGGTGTTCCTTTAAGCTGTTCAGATCAGTCTCGAGACCACCGGATCATAACTGAGATGAACAACTTAAATGTGGAAGCTAATGTTGAATGCTTCTTCATGTTTGCCTCTACGGAGCTTTGCGATAAAGCTTTAGTTTGTCAATGCAAAACCCACGGTAAGGTTCCTTTTAAGAGTGCGCTTTTGGGATGACTGCTAGTCATGAACGACTGGCATGAAAAGATGCCAGGGGCAAGTAATTTTGACATCCTGGGCCAAGCACATATTAGAGGTAGCACTTGTTTGGAAAGTTCTAGTCATGTATAGAGTCTATATATTTTGGTCTTGGCTCTAGCCAAGATATCTGTTATGCAAATATAATACAATTGAATGAAAACGCAAATGATCCACCAAAGGCTGAATCAAGCATCCGCCTCCTCGCCATGTGGCTTTCGTATCCTTCTCCTCTTATCAGGATCAAACCATGAACCTCCTATCCATATCGCCACTGGGATCGCCGAAACAATACTCAACAGCGCCAGACTCCAAGTCATGGCCTTCCATCCAGATCTTTCGTTTAGGAAGCCAGCCCAGATTGGCCCAACGAGTGAGCCACACGCCCATGCAAAGTTGAACAAGCCGTATGCTTGAGCCATGGCACCCTTCTTTCCGAAAATGCCTGGAGACGCAGTTTCTTTGGCTTCGACAACGGCAGTGATCTCTACGAGAAGTGGTGTTATCGTCAGATCGAAACTGATTCCGATCATGGCGAGGAGAAAACAAAGTAGGACTTTTTGGCCTATCGTATTGCGAATGACCAGGCTAAGAAGAATTTCGAATGGAGCAAGAGTAACGAATCCAGCCGTGGCGAACCAGCGAGGACCGTATTTGTCGACGCCCAATCCTACGGCTGGTGAGAGGAAGGCGGTAAGTGTAATAGGGAGGAAAATGAGTCCTGCGGCCGTCGAGCCCCAGTTGAAAGTATCTCTTACATGAATTGGTAAGACGGAGTCGAATTGTGAGCCGAGAATGGCTGTGATCATGACACCCCAGAGACATGATAGTAGGCGACGAGATCGAAGCAGGATAAAAATGGCGGGCACTTTCTTGGACGGCTTGCCTCGTGATGGAAACTCTTCGGCTTCTTTGGGGTCGATAGTAACTTCTGTTGTTGCGTGTTCTATTTTCTCTGTGCCTGTCTTCATTTCAAGATCAACCGATGATTCGGATGCAGATCGACTCCGAGTTTGCAACTTCTTATTGTCCAGTATCTCTTGAGGCTTTGGTTCCAACATCAGTATTCGCATAACAATATCAACTCCAATGAACCCATAGGCCATTGCATAAACAGCATCATATCCAGCCTTTTCAAAAATAAAACCTCCAAAGAGCGGTCCTACTAGGACACCTAGACTCATTGCAAGGAAGACATAGCCCATGGCCTGGCCCACTTCAGCACGTGGTACGGTATCCACGAGAAGCGCGAGTCCGACGACCCATACCACGGCTGCCGAGACGCCTTGCAAGATGCGGCCGAGGACTAGAATGCCGATATTGGGTCCTACTTGAAGTAATACTGTAGCTCCAGCTAGAGCAATTAGGCCAGCTAGTAGTGGTATCCGTCGGTTTGTTGAGTGGTCGGCGGCCCATCCACAGATAGCTATTGAAGATTAGAAGTTGCTTGACGGTAGCTACATTGGCAAGGACTTACGAGATGCGACAGCAAGAGCTCCACCGTATACTGCGATGAGTATGGAAACCCAGGAATCGACTAGAATCATATGTTAGAGGTGATGCAGGGTCAGTTTGTACATGCACAATACTGACTTTCATCTTCCTTCAAGTCTGTTCTTGACTGCAAAGCAAAGGGCATAACAGGCACAATAAGTGCATATAGGAAGATGTCTGTGAATACAGCCATTCCTACTGCAAGTTGTATAAACCATTTCGAACTCCGCCATGAAAGAGCCTTCTCCCTCTTTCCGGCATCCGTTGATGGCTTTTTCGCCCGAGCCATGGTGTATTTGCAAATGAATTCAAAAATCAAATAGCCATGTATGCGACCAGGCTACAAGCTTCGATTCACAGAATCAGAAGGAAGGAAAGAAAATCACGAGGTATGTTAGGATAGAAAGATTGCATTCTAGGTCCAAAATCCTAGAGGTAACTCTACTCACCAGACCAAGCATTTTCCTCGCGAAATTGACCATTCGCGGTCCGCGGCCGTAAAGAGTTGTCCCCATTTGGGACTGCTATGGAGAACTTACAAAGCTGGGAGCATTGACAGAATATGGTGGAAAACACTGATTTCGTGAGCTCGCATTGGGAGTGTAGTCTGGGATGAGACAATGATGAGACACAAGGATTGGAAACAGTTCTCTTGAGTTGTTCGGGGAGGTTCGCAAACCCTTTCCCCGGGCTTTCTCCTGGTATCTGAGTCGCAAGCTGTCAGACCAAGACTTGATTGGTCTCAATGAGGGGTAGCCCTTCTTGTATTCAGTTCGATGGAAGCTGGAACAAAATCAACACAAGGAACTGAAGCTTGGATGTGATCTTCAGAATAGTAGAAACGGCAGCCGGCCAGAGCTTGTATTCTTGCCGAAGCTCGAGGGTAAAGCAGTTCAAGCAGGGCAAGAGACTATATCTTCAATTGACAAGACATCAGCTTCGTGTTTATCGTGAACACTCCGATTGTTGTCAGCAGAATGAAGCTAGAAAGACTTAAGTTGATGAAGTTGACGCGTAGAAAAAAGCAAAAAGCATCACGGTAGATTCTTCAATTTCGCGCTAAGACACATTGGTGTTAGCAGTACAACCCAGCAGCAACTGCATTGAACGACTGCTGCATCTTTCAACTCTTCACGACACACCTTGTCTCAACCTACTACTACGGATGGCTATCCATTCTCTTTCCAGCTGCAGCCTGCAGTGCAAGGTGGATCGCAGTTATCCGCATCTTGCATTTGTTCAGAGCGGCAAGCGGCAAGCCGCGCAGTACCATCTCAACTATAACCCGATCCGATAATCCGCATGAAGCCACCATCTGGCTCTGACAGCGAGGGAACAAATGCAGGCTAGCTTAAGAGCATACTCAGCATGCCTGATGTTCCTGTTGGTCCATCAAGGAAACCCGGCACGACAGCACCGATTGTTTCCGTCAACATATCCAATGGCATCCTTCTACCCCAGTGGCGGTTGACGACACGTCTCTGGAGAACCTTTACCAATATGTGATAGTGTACAAACATGCAAGTCTAGAAGTATCTCAACACTTTGGAGGTTTCTAGTCTATAATGTATACGCAAACATTCGCTATCGGCATGGACCCTGTCACGCTAGATGAGCTGCCATGCTTTTTGTCTTCCGTTTCGCTATCCTGCAGCGTCTCTGTAGGCTACCAGCGACGAGTTCAAGTCAAAGGAGCAGCATGAATTCTGGAACGTGGAACTTTGAGAATAATGTTCGAGGACTAAAACTGTATGTTTTAGTGATAGTATGCGAGAAATATGGATGAAAGGTGGCTGGATTGGACTGGTATAAACTTGGCCTTGGTCTCCAAATAGACTAGAAAATCTATCGCAATATGCTGGCCATGTTGGTGTACTGATCAGAAATTCTTGGAAGGTAATGTATGCAATCTGATAGTTCAGCCTTCTGGAAGCTTTCAACATATTCTTTTCAATCTTTAAAGGCCAATTATAATTACGATTACACTCTCTTGAACATTACACAACAACTCTTGGCATACACTTGTCGACCACATATTTTATACGACATAATACAGAGTTAATCATGGCCTCTCAACATAATGACATGCCGATTGCGGTGGTGGCAATGAACTGTCGTTTTCCAGGTGATGCCAACAGTCCAGAGGAATTCTGGAAGCATATGATCGAAAAGAGAGATACCTGGACAGAAATACCAGAGGAGAGATTCAATGCCAAATCCTTCTATCAACCAACTATTGGAACTGGTGGATCGGTGAGTTTATCACAACACAAATTCCAAATAGCGAGTTACTGATTTCAAACCTTCAGGTCAGCTTCAAAGGAGCATACTTTCTTCAAGGAGATGTTGGAAAGTTTGATCCCTCTTTCTTTAACATTACAGAAAGCGAAGCAACAGCAATCGATCCTCAGCAGAGAATCCAATTAGAGTGTGCTTATGAAGCTTTCGAATCTGGCAAGTGGAACAGATGTCGGGAATTGAATGAAAACTAATCCTGCTCTAGCTTCAATACCTCTACGGAAACTAAGAGGAAGCAAGACTGCAGTATACACCAGCACATTCAATCATGACTACGAAATCATGCAGTTCCGAGATGCCGATAACATGGCTCATTACCATAGCACTGGTAACCAGGTCGTCGCTGCAAATCGTATTGCTTATTTCTTCGACTTCAAAGGCCCCAGTATGACTTTGGATACCGCATGCTCAGGAAGTTCAAATGCACTCCACTTGGCTTGCCAAAGTCTGAAAACTGGCGAAGCTGACCAGGCACTTGTCTCTGGTTGCACTCTCATGCTAGAACCGGACGCAGTTAACGGCATGAACAGACTGCAGTATGTATATCGAAACTCAATCTTTTGCTATTTGCTAACTATGGCCCAAGATTCTTCTCCAAAGAGGGCAGATCATTCGCTTTCGACTGTCGAGCTGGTGGCTACGGACGAGGTGAAGGTGCCGCTTGTGTGGTACTTAAACCTCTAGCTGCTGCCCTCCGAGACGGAGATCCAATTCGGGCTCTTGTTCGCGGTACTGCAACAAATCAGAATGGACGTACTTCCACAATCACAATCCCAAGTGCACCAGCTCAGGTAGAAGTTGCTCTAGCGGCTTATCAGAGCTGTGGTCTTGATCCAAAGGAGACGCTATATGTCGAAGCTCATGGAACAGGAACTGCTGCCGGCGATCCTCTCGAAATTGAAGCAATTGGTACGATCTTTGGTGACGCTACAGAGAGAAGCACCAAAACCATCGTTGGCTCAGTCAAGACGAACATCGGTCATCTAGAACCTGTGAGTGGTTTGGCGTCACTGATCAAGTCCATCTTGATACTAGAGAAGGGTGTAATACCTGCATCTCTCAATTTCGAGAAACCCAATCCCAAAGCCCAGCTGGAGCGATGGAACGTCAAGGTACAATTTTTCAAACAATCTCAGAGCCAGTTCACAAGCTAACGTGCGCCAGATTCCCATAACGGACGAAAAATGGCAAGCCGGCTTGCCTCAGCGTATCTCCATCAACAATCTCGGTGTTGGAGGTTCAAACAGTCATGTCGTTATTGAGAGTTTCCCATCATTTCTCCAGACCCTCGGACAACAAGCACCATCTCATGTTCGACAAGATGTGATCGAGGCAAAATCTGGTTTGACGGGGTCAAATACTCAACATCGGCTCTTTGTCCTCTCTGCAATGACTGAAATTTCATGCAAAAAGAGAATACAGGCGTTGAAAGCCCATTGCCAAGATCAACCGGAGGAGAATTTCGACTCTCTAGCGTACACTCTTTCGAAAAGATACGAGGGCTTCCCATGGCGCTGGTCAGTCACTGCGTCTAGCATGAAAGACCTTGTAGCAAAGATGGAAGATGCTGCTCCCAAACTAGCCTCAACCGCATCGAAAACTGGCTTCGTCTTCGCTGGCCAAGGCGCTCAATGGTTTGCCATGGGTCGAGAACTTTTGGGCTCTTACCCCAGTTTCCAGCGCACCATGGAGGCAGCTGATGGAATCTATAAAAGTTTAGGTGCTGAATGGTCATTACTTGGTAAGTCATTGCCTGTATCGCTTCTAGCATGAACTAACGATCTTATTCTAGAGGAACTATCTCGCGATAAGGACACTTCACGAGTTGACGACGCTGCTATTGGGCAACCTCTTTCCACAGCACTACAGGTCGCTTTAGTTGAGCTCCTGAAATCTTGGAAAGTAGAACCCGACTGTGTGATCGGACACTCGAGTGGTGAAATCGCAGCGGCTTATGCTACTGGAGCTTTGAGCCTCGAACACGCCTTGACAATAGCATACTTCCGCGGTCTTCATACGTCACGAATGCGTCAACTCGAAAATGCCCCAGACGGTTCTATGATGGCCGCTGGGCTGTCAGTGACTGAAGCAGAAGCAGAAATCGCCAGCTTACCAACAGATATCGGCAGCAAGCTTGTAGTAGCTTGCGTGAACAGTCCGTCGAGCGTTACAGTCTCAGGTGCCCGCCAGGCTATACTGCAGTACAAGGACATTCTGGAGCAGCGCGGAGTCTTCGCAAGGGCTCTAAAGGTGGACGTTGCTTACCACAGCAGCGACATGCAACTCATTGCCGATGCCTATCTGAGCTCCATTGCCCATTGCATTCCATCGGAAACTCCCAGTCATGTAGAGTTTTGGTCTTCTGTTCGAGCCGAACGCATCTCGGCCTCAGAACTACAGCCGCAGTATTGGATCGAGAACCTTGTCTCACAGGTTAAATTCTGCCAGGGACTTGGAGCCATGAGCCAACAAACCACCAACTTGGGAATGCTCATCGAAGTCAGCCCTCATTCTGTTTTTGAAGGCCCCATCAAACAGACACTTGGCCCAGAACGTGCGGTTCCCTATGCATCTATGCTCAAACGCAACTTTAACGCCGCTGAGACTGCACTACAAGCTGCACAAAAGATGCTGGAGTCGGGTGTTTCTGTTGACGTTGAATGCACCACATACCCTCTTGTCGACGAACAAACTACTCATCTTCTCACGGATCTACCTCAGTATTGCTGGGATCATTCTAACAGATACTGGCACGAATCTGCTGTAACGACTCGTCATCTCCGACGTGCTTTCCCATATCACGAACTTCTTGGATCTCGGGTACCGCAATCAACATCACTGGAACCACAATGGCGAAACATCCTGAAGATCTCCGCGCTCGATTGGTTGAGTGACCATCGCGTGAACGATAACATCATCTTTCCAGGTGCCGGATATCTTTGCATTGCCATGCAAGCATTCTATCAAAATTACAGCGAGAAGAACTTCCGACCAGAGCAACCCAAGTTCCTCGAACTCCGAGACATTGTTTTCGAAAGAGGTCTTCTACTCGATGACCCTTCAATGGAAGTTGAGATAGTTTGCTACCTTCGCCCAGTCCTTGAACAATTGCGCGAAGCCTCTGACACGAGATACGAATTCCGAGTTGTTTCTAGCTCTGATGCCACTACTTGGCACAAACACTGCCGCGGTACTATTGTTGCAATCCCACAGGCGGACCAAGGAGAGCTTCCACAAACCGGTTTGACAGACGCTTCTGCCCGGCCGCTAGACCGCAAAGAAGCATACCAAAAGTTCCAACAAGTCGGCCTCAACTACGGACCCAACTTCAGGACTATCGTAGATGGATTCATTGATGATACCGTATTCGATGGTCACGTCAAGCAAATGGTCGACGAGAATGGTACCCACAACCATAACAGCTACATTGTGCATCCAGCTACCCTCGATGGAATCTTCCAGGCAATGGTGGCACCAAATGTTTACAATCGCAATGCTTCTACTGCCATGGTCCCAACTTCGATGGATTCTTTGACCATCTCATGTGGTACAACCACTGATGCTGAATTGCTCCATGTTCACGCTACATCCCGATTCCTTGGAAAGACGAACTTGAACGCTTATGCAACAGTCACCAAATCTGATGGGCTAGCTATTCGCATTGACAACTTTGCGGCCGTTGTGCTTGAAGGCGAACTCGCAATCGAATCGTCTGAAGATCATGGCTGTTACCGAATGGAATGGATTCAAGATCCTTCCATGTTTGACACCAAGCAAATCCAAGACTTTTGTCTAAAGTCCACGCCAAACTCGATCCCTTGCCCAACGAACCCACTCTATGTTCAAGCAGCACTGCATTTCTACAGAGAAGCTGTATCTCAGGTTCCTCTCGAAGAAGTCAAGGTGGACTATCTTCGCCACCTGCATGATTATATGCGATCAGTGCTCGCTTCCACGCCTGAACCAGCAGAGGCTTTCGATCTCTCGAAATTGCAAGAAACCTCTACTGAAGCTACTATGCTCCGACGGATGGGTATTGCTCTACCTGGCATTCTCCGCGGCGAAGTTGATCCTTTGTCTCTCATGTTGGAGGACAACTTACTCTACAAGTACTATGCCGGTGACTGGATCGACCACTATTACGAGCAAATGGCAGCATATGTCAACTTGCTTGCCAAGAAGAAGCCAACTATGAAGATTCTGGAAATTGGTGCTGGTACTGGTGGTACAACCATGGCCATTCTCAACAGCATGCCAGCTGATCACGGATTCTCATACACATTCACAGACATTTCTGCTGGTTTCTTCATCCAGGCTCGCGAGGTTCTTTCCAAATGGAACGACTCCATCATCTACAAGAAGCTTGATATTGAGTCAGATCCTGTGGAACAAGGTTTTGAAGCTGGCGACTATGACTTGATCATTGCTTCCAACGTTCTTCACGCCACAAAATACATAGAGACGACTCTTTCAAACACTGGCAAGCTTCTGAGACCAGGCGGTCAGTTGTTGCTGCTGGAGGTCACTCGTCCAACAAGATATCTGCATCTCGTTTTCGGATGTCTTGCTGGTTGGTGGCTCGGCAGTGAGGACTACACAGTGAAGCGTACAGAAGGTCCATGCTTGTCAGGAGAGAGCTGGATCAAGACTCTGGGCAATGTTGGCTTCGGTTCCTCCATTTGCGTTCCGGATGCTGCGAGCGAGATTGACAGCAGTATGTCAGTCATCGTGGCCACCATGCCGCATGAGCCCCTACCTGCCTCCACGACATCGTTTGTGATTGTTCCGGATGTCGAGTACAATTTGATCAAGCCTCAAGAGCTACAGCGCGCTGTTAGAGAAAATCTTTCATCGCCCTGCGAGATTATTGACTGGGCGACTGAGCTTTCGCCAGATCAAGTTTGCATCTTTGTTGGCGCCTCGACCTCTTCGCTGCTCATTGCTGGTAATGAAGATCGTTTCAAGCAATTCCAAAAGATGATCTCTGCATCTTCTGGCGCTGTTGTTCTCACTTCTGGAGCTATCGGAGACAGTGGAGTACCAACTCAAGCGGTTCTTACCGGCCTGTCTCGCAACATCCGATCCGAGACCGACTCGATGAAGTTCATTACAGTCGATATCGAATCACAACTGGATGTCAGCCCGCTCTCCTCTATCCTCGCCAAGTCATTCTTAGGCGAGTCGAACGAGACTGAATTCGCTATCCGAGAGAACACCGTTCAAGTTCCACGTGTCATACCTGAGACAACCTTCACCAAATATCTCAACACTGGAGATGTTGAAGAGACGGGACCAATCGCCGAGTCATCTGTTGCCGCTGTGAAGCTGGATTTCAGAACTCTAGGCTTCCTTGAAAGTCTTCGATTCGTTCCCGATGATTTGATCAAAGGACCTCTCAACCCAGATCAGATCCAAGTCGAGGTCAAGGCCGCTGGTGTCAACTTCAGACATGTTCTATATGCTCTTGGAAAATTCAGTGCTGCTGAATACGCCGAAAGACCTGCAGGCGAGTGCAGTGGTGTTGTCACAGCTGTAGGCGATAATGTCAAAGACCAATTCCAGGTTGGAGACCGAGTTGTCAGCAGTGGTATCTTCAATGCATTCACCACTGCCGTTAGAATACCTGCAATCAGCACCAGAAGAATTCCAGATTCTATGAGTTTTGTTGAGGCTGCACAATTCCCTCTGACATATCTCACCTCCTGGTACTCTCTTGTCAACCTGGCACATATCCGTAAAGGAGACAATGTCCTGATTCATTCTGGAACTGGTGCAGTTGGTCAATCTGCCATCACTATTGCTCAACACTTTGGCGCCAATGTCTTTGCCACTTGTGGTAATGACGAGAAGAAACAGTTCTTGGTCGACAAATTCGGCATTCCAGAAGAGAACATCTTCTCCAGCAAAAACTACCGTTTCGTGGACGGAATCATGAACATCACCAATGGCAAGGGTATTGATATCATTCTCAATTCTTTGAGTGGAGAGTTCATTACCGAAAGCTGTCGCTGTCTTGGAACATTCGGCCGATTCATTGAGATTGGCAAGAACGATATCTTGAGCGGCAGTAAACTCAACATGGCAATCTTCAACAAATCCACCAGCTTTATCGCTTTGGATTTGTCTCGTGTTTATGAACTTGAGCCAGAGACAATTGGTACTATGCTTCAGAAGGTTATTGACATGCTTCAAGATGGAAGCCTCAAGTGGGCCGGTCCACTCCACGTTCGCAACTTTGGTGACTGTCCTGATGCTTTCCGTTACATGAGTACTGGCAAGCATATCGGAAAAATGGTTCTGGACTTGTCAACCCAAGCTGATCTCAAGGTAAGTGAAAGAAAGCCCCCCGCGTCACTCATCACTAACGCTTCATTTCAGGTCACTATTCCAGACTTTGCTGAGAAGCCAATTCGTGGCTCAGCAACCTATCTCATCTCTGGTGGTCTAGGTGGTCTTGGAAGAGAAATCTGCCGCTGGATGGCGACCCATGACGATACGGTCAATCTAGTTGCATTCTCCAGATCAAAGACACCCTCCAAGGCAGCACAATCTCTTACTGCTGAGTTGCTGAAGCATGGTGCAATTCTGACTATCATGACTTGCGATGTTGGTAACGAGGACCAAGTCCGCGAAGCCATTGAAGAGTGTAGGAAGACCTTGCCACCAATTCGTGGTGTTGTGCAAGGTGCCATGGTTCTAAGAGTAAGTGCTGCGCATGAGTTGATTTTGATAGAGCTGACATTTTGAAGGATTGCCCATTCGAAACCATGACCAAGGATCAATTCCATGAAGTGGTTGTTCCCAAGGTCCAAGGAACTCAAAACTTGGTCAAGTATCTACCTCCATGCACTCTCGATTTCTTCATCATCCTTTCTTCAGTTGTGGGAATTATCGGTGGCCCCACTCAAGGTAACTACGTGGCTGCTTCCACATTCCAAGACTCGTATGCCCGCTACCTCACCAGTATGGGTCAACCTGTCACATCTTTGGATCTTGGATGGATGAAGGGTGCTGGATATGTCGAAGAGAACAAGTTTGCAAGCGACTACGTTGCAAGTCAAGGCATGCAACCAGTCAGCATGGACACTTTCTTCCGCGCTCTCTCATACGCCATCAAACGAAAGCCAGAGAACGCTTCTCAAAGTCAGCTTATGATTGGACTCTCCCATACCATGAAGGAACGCCTCACTCGAGTTGGTAGATTCTCATTCTTGAGAGTCCGCCAGTCAGTCTCGGCTGGTGTTACCGCTGCTGGTCCCACTCAAACTCGAAGTGCTCAACAGGTTATTCAAAGCTGCAAGTCTTACAATGAAGCGACTACTTTCATCGGTCAAAAGCTTCTTGAGAAGATTGCATCCTTGATGGCCATTCAATTGTCGAGTCTCAAACTGGAAGCATCTGTCTCTGACTATGGTATCGATTCACTCATTGCCATTGAGATCAGAAACTGGATGAGGCAAGAGCTTGGTTGCAACTTGGGAACTTTCGAAATCCTCGGATCCAAAACGATTGCTGCTCTTGGTGAACTTGCAGCTCAGAGATCCAGATGGCTAGCAGAAGCTGAGTTCCAAGATGGACCAGGCGCAAAGGCTGAAGAAGCATCATCCACAGACTCTGATACTGGCTCTGTTATCTCGGATTCCACTCCAACCACTGTTTCTCTGAACTCGACGAACATCAAGTCCGATTTGCCAAGCCTACCAGTTCCAACACTCGACGTGACTACATCTGCACTACTCAAATCACTGCGTTTAATCTCTAGCGATGAGGAATACCTCCGCTCCAAAGCCTGTGTTGAGAATTTTATCGCTCCAACAGGAGTCGGCCACAAACTCCAAGCTCGCCTTATGGACTACACCAATACCACCAAGAATTGGCACTCTGATCTATGGATGGACCGACAATACTTTGACAACCGTGCTCCAATTGCACCATTCACCAACTACTTTGGTGTTCACGAGCCAAGCACCATCCAGACCATGAGCGAAGCAGCATCATACATCTGCGCCGCCGTTCTCAATTTCCAAGAAGAAGTCGAGAATGGTACCATGGAACGAGACTTGCTCAGAGATGCCCAAGCCGATATGCAGCAGTACAAGAACATGTTCAACGCTTGTCGTATCCCTGGAAAGCCCAAGGATTACTTGGTAAGATTCGACGCCGCATCTCATCGCCACATTACTGTGATACGAGGTGGTCATTTTTTCAAGTTGAACTATGAGTATAAAGGACAACGGCTTGATCAGAGTCAGTTGAAGGCTGCACTCGAAGCTATCATCGAGAAAGATCTTGGATCTACACTCGAAGTTGGTGCCTTTACTACCATGAATAGAGATGACTGGGCAGACGCTCGAATCAAGCTCATGGAGTCTTCTCCCGAAGCGGGTCAATCACTCGAGGATGTCCAGAGTTCATGCTTTATCCTCTGCCTTGACAACGAGACACCCAAGACTCTCGAGGAAGAAGCTGCTCAAGTCTGGTACGGCAAAGGTCTCAATCGATTCTTTGACAAGCCAGTCCAATTTACAGTCAACGACAACGGCCACACTGGATATATTGGAGAACATTCCGCCTCTGATGGGGGACCAAGTTTGAGACTGAACGACTACGTGCAAGAGTTTATCCGGAAGGCCAAGAACCAACCAATTCGCAACACTGCTGGCCTTGAAGCCTATCGTCTGCAAGTCGACAGCCTCCAATTCCCTGCTACCACAGAACTCTCGGAGATCGTCACCAAGGCTCGCGCTCAATTCGACAAGACCATCAGCACCGAAGACATGGTATCTATCTCCTGCGAAGGTTTCGGAGATATCGCTCTCTCCTCCAAGAAGACTAATTCCAACACCTTCGTCCAAGTCGTTCTCAACCTTGCTGCTTACCGCATGTACGGCGAATTGAAACCCAACTACGAACCTGTCGCTCTTACCTCCTTCAACGATGGTCGCTGGACCAGTTGTTCCATGGTCATTGAAGAAGTTCTCAAGTTCTGCCAGCTTGCTGATGATCCCACTGCCGACCAAGCAGCTCGCAAGGCTGCCTTTGATGCCGCTCTCATTGCTCATGGCAAGAACGTCACGACTGCTGCAGATGGTACCGAGAACACTGAAGCTCACTTACTCGCTCTCAAAGAGATGATACGCGATGGTGAAGAGGCTCCAGAGCTCTTCAAGGACCCATTGCACCAGAAGTCCCAACAATGGTATCTCAGCGCTTCTTTCTTGCCATCTAAGCATAGCCATTCTTATGGTTTCTGGCAAGTTGTTGAAGATGGTATGGGTATTGGAAACATGATTCGTCCTGATAAGTATGTTGATCCTGCTGCTCTTTATTGACCATACACTAATAGCTTTCTAGACTGCAGTTTCTCATTGTTGGCGCTAATGGCGGCTGCAAAGACTATGCTACTCACATCCAGCACGCTGCTCGCGATGTCGGAAAGATTATCGGAGTTGTTGCTTAAATGGACGATAAACAGAATGTGTGCTTTATATGACTACATTTCTAATACTTGTCCACAAGCATAGCCGATGGACGAATGTGTAAGTCTTACCATCAAAGCACAATTGAACGACGCTAACTTTTGCAGTCATCTAAATTGACATCATGATTTTCTTCTATTTCATTTTCTTATCTCATCGGTCTTTCATCTCATCAATCTTGTACCTCGTCAGTCTTGTATCTCATCAGTCCTGTATTTCATCAGTCTTGTACCTCGTCGGTCTTTTATCTCATCAGTCTTGTATCTCATCAAAATGCTTTGGTTTCTGGTTGGTTTCTGGTTGGGTTTGGAGCTATTCTTTTGTCATTCTTATGTCTGTGTTACATTTCCTATGTCTTTGGGAAGGAAGGATCGGTATCATGGTATCGGAGTTGAGATTTTATATTGCATCAAAAGCTAGACTGAACATATTTCTATACATCTTCATCATTTTTAAAAAGTCATCCTCATCTTCAGCTTGTCGCCCTCAACAATCTCCTGCTCCCTGCTCAAGAATTCCTCCATATCCCAGGTACAACTCACGTACCTACCAGCTAACCACTCGCGCCTCGTTTGTGTCAGAAAACACATCGTATCACTGGCAATCTCCAATGTATCCGTCAGAACTAGACACATCGTCAGCACCACATCCTTTCCAGAATTCAATTTTCACTTACGGTGATGTAAATCCTTCGGCATACTTGACCCTAATTTTGTAACATTCCCACAAGGATGCACCGAATAAGCCAGTAATCCATCATCAAAATGCTCAACCATCAAATACTCTGTGAATCTCAACAGCGCAAACTTGGTCGTCTGATAGCCACTTCCGCCATGGCGAACTCCATGAGCACCAGCACTAGAAACGTTCACAATCGTCTTCTCGCCGCCGTTCAATAGGAATGGTAATATCGCCTTCGTGACCCAGTACACGCCTCGAACATTAACTTCCCAATTCTTCCACCAATCTGCGGGCTCGGACTGCATAATAGGATCGAACGGACTGAGATACCCAGCATTGTTGATCAAAATGTCGAGTTTGGGAAATACTTTTTCCAGATCGGCCATAGCGTTGTTGACGGATTCGAGATCTAGAACGTCCATGGGTAGAGCCACTATTTTAGGCGAAGGTTTTCCTGCCTTTGCGGCTGCGACGAAGATTTGCTTTCCTGCGTCGGTGAGGTCAGAGCGGCCTGTAATTGCTATGCCGGCTGCTCCTGCTTGCGCGAAGGATATTGCTGTTGCGAGACCGATTCCTTTGGATCCACCGGTGATGAGGACATAGTGGCCGGTATGGTCTGATTTGGCTGGGTTGATGAATGGGTAGGTGTCTTTGTGGGTGGTTTTGATGAATGTTCTCCCTTCAGATCGTCAGTATAATTTCATAGCAAGCTGTACGTTGTCTCGATATAGAACAATAGACGTACCATTATCTACTGGTGGATAAGGCATAATGATCCCTGATAAGCCTTCGCTGCTGCACGGTTTCTATTCAGACAGTAGATGCGCTATGGTCTTGGACTCTCGGTTCCAGATTGTCCTGATAGCTATCAGTAGGGCCGTCAACAGCCCTTTATATAGCAGGCTAGGCTGCAACCCGGATATCTCGGATATATCAAAGATCAACGTCAGGTTCTTTGAGCTCTGGATATATGAGGCTGCGGCTCTTGTACAACTTCGGACTAGGAGCATCACCCTCAAGTCTTCCATTGAGCTCGATAACACCATTTCAAGACGTTAACCTCATTTTGAATTGCTCACTGCCGCGAAAGAAAATGGCTCGAATGCAGCGGGCAGGATTTCGGCCAGGATTTCGGCCAGCATCGGGGGTGTTGGGCCATGAACGACTGTGAACGCTGGCTCTTCAAGATCGAATCACTTAACAGATCTAGAATCATCAATGGCGAACGGAATATGGCCAAGAACCAAAGTTCTACAACAAGAGGTTGAGGCTGTAACCACCCTAATGCCAATATAGCCATCGCCCGAAATATACGCCCCAAACCTAGCCTAACGCGGCTCAAAACACACGCCAACCATGCAATACCCCCCTAGCCCCTTGGCACCAAACATCTCCATCTCAACATTTTCTCACCACCACCAACACCACCACCAAAACCATCACAACCCACACTCTTCACCCATCTCCCTCCTCTCCTCCTCTTTCACTTACCACAATGCCGCCCCGTCTTCCCCATCTCCCCAAAGCCTCCCCCTTCCGCCAATTCCTACTCCCCCGGTCCCTCAAAATCTACACCTCCAGCGCTCTCCTCGCCCTAGCAGTCTACCACACCACGCCCATCTACCCCACCACCGGCCCCTCCATGCTCCCCTTCCTACCCGTCCACAACGGCATAGTCCTCTACAACCCCCTCACAAAACGGGGCCGCAATGTACGCGTCGGCGATGTCGTGGTGGCCAAAAGTCCGTACCAGGGAGGCGGGATTGTGAAGAGGGTGGTGGGATTGCCGGGGGATGTGGTTTGTGTTGATGGGGATGCGTGTGAATACGTTGGGAATGTGGAGGAGGATCAAGGGAAGGATGGGGGGGGGGGGTGGGTGCCATTGTTTGGTGGGAGAGGGAGGGAAAGGAGGTATGCTAAGGTGCCGGCGGGTCATGTTTGGGTGGCGGGGGATAATGTGCCTTGGAGTGTGGATTCGAGACATTATGGGCCGTTGGCGATGGGGTTGATTATTGGGAAGGTTGTGGCTGTTGGGGAGGATTATTGGTGGAATTTGAGGGGTTTGGAGGGGAGTGATGGGATGGTGAGGGTTGAGGAGGGGGATGTTGATTGATGTTGGATGGGAGGATATCATGACAATTGCTCTCATGAGCCAAATGGACCTTGCTTAGCAGTGGGCGGCACTGAAGGTGTTATTGAAGATGGATCTGGAGCACTTTGGAAGGATCCTCGAAGCGCTCGAGAATAATTCCAGAGAAGCACTCCCAACACCATAGGCTCAATGGTCCATGTCGACACACGAAGAAACTCTGGTATCTACCAGCACATCCGGCTACTCCACTCGACATTCACAACTCTACCGCACCATCCAAACGTCATATCAGAAACTACGATGTTGTCAATTGCTACCTGAGCTAAATGCGCGTCGACTACTTGATTCAGATTCAAGAGTCTGTTCTCGAGCCTTCAATCTGCCTTGAAAGGAATCGAGTAAATATCAAATGCCGAACATAAGAACGCTCAGTCAGAGCGGATTTGGGTATCAATTACGCCGTCCATCAAACGACAAATGCAAATAAAAAAGCAAAATACAAACTATATCCAATGCAAAACCTTGTGGGTCAAAGTCATGATCCCTCTCAAACGCCGTTTTTGTATGCTATGCGAGTTTCTGCTTTAATTCTTTTCTTCGTATCCGTGATTTCGGTTTTCGTCCTGTTGGTCTGAGGCTTGTGATATCGTGGGTGATTTTGCAACTCTGTGCAATGGTAGGGTGGGAGACGTGGTACTGGGCTATGCTTTAATCTTCCCAAATGGTTTCCAAGTTCAGATCGCTCCGCTTCTCAGCTCCACAAACACTCCAGCGCTTTCTCTTATCTCGGCTTCCAAATCCAGACCGTGGTCTATCAGTAGCTCCAGTTGCAGTTTGGGTGCTGCTATCTGTCTCCCACAGTCTCTTGCGCTCTTGGCGATCTTTCTGATCCTCCTCTACAGCAAGATCCTCTGCGTCCGGGCTATCGGGTATAGTCTCAAGAGATGAGATTGATGGTGATCGAGATCGAATTGAAGTTGGCGTTGATGGCATTGAAAGAGAGAGTGATCGTGATGAAGTAGAGTAATAGTATGGGAAATCCGAAGGGAACGTTTCGTTGAATTTGATACTCTCTGAACTGAAACTGGATGAAAGGCTTGCTGAAGAAGGAATGGAGGTTGCAGACAAGTTAGGAGATGCTGGAACACTTGATGCTCGAGAACTATTTAGCGAACGTAATGGTGAAGCTGGGCGTCTACGCAAAGTTCGTGGAAATGTAAGACTTCCGTATGGTGATGTGCTACCCGTTGCACCAGGTAGACTGAAGTTTGTATTGTGGTGGCTTCGTGGAGTTATTTCAAGCTCTGCGTCTTCGGAAATGCTACCAATTTCGAGAGACATTGGTATGCCTAAGCTACTCATGGGAGCTTCTTCTACTGATGCGTGTCTGAATGGACTTCGTACCCGCTTTGGTGAACGCATTGGACTAGAGGAGCGTGGTGCCAAAGAAGGAGCAAGTGTTGGAGACAGACACGTCGGTGAAGAATGTGCCCGAACCATTGCAGGAGCATTTCCCATTGGAAAGTTTGCGTGGCTTGAAAGCCGCGGGGGTGTCTTTGTAATAGTCGGCGGTGTGGGTAAAGGAAGCAAGGGGGAGGACGAATTGGTGGAGCGTGGAGGAGTATTTGGTCGAACTTGTGGTATTGATGGCTGAGAGTAATTACGTTGACCGAATGGAAGTGGTCTTGGACGTGGCATTCGAAGTTGTGCATCGTACATGGCTTCTGTATTCTCTTCTCGTTCTGGTGTCCGTTGTTCGACTCGTAGGGCAGTCAGACCGTCCAAAACTTGATCCATAGGTTCGTTCTGATCATAGACCATTGTATGCTCCGGAAAGTTTCCTTGCATGGGTGATGAGGAGCGCTCAAAGACCGGTGGAAAGCTTCCGTTTGACGGCATGTTCTATGTCATATCACCACGCATGCCACGGTAGTACGTGACCAGTAAAAGTCACACAACTGCTGGGCTTACAGTCGGCTACGAATTGACAGGTAGCCGAAAGTTACAGTGATACTTGAATACGGGATATCCGATGTAGCGAGTAGTTGTGGTTTGTTGCAAGGCCGTCTGAAGCAGTACAAGTGGTAAGGGATTCGGAAAAGGCTCGCGCGTGCAACGGGCACAGAGCTGTTTGTTCTGTATATAGGGCAGGTTGTTAAGTATCTGTCGTTCGGTAGAAACTGGTCTTAGAGGAAAGACAGGCTCCAGCGCAAGTCAAGGAGAAGAAATGTTTCAGAAACCGGTTGTGCGTTGCAAGATGTAGAGGGGGCCGAGGATGAGTTTTGAAGTCGAAATTGGAGGGAGAAGGGCCGAAAGGGTGACAATGGGAGGATAAGAGGTTGGAGATGTAACGCTCCAGAATCGAATCGGTTTTGGTAGAGCAGCAGTAGTGGTAAATAAGCAGTGCAGATGTACAGAACAGATGATTGTTGGTCAGGTCAGCTGCATGTGCAGGTCAAACCAGAGGTTAGGAGGCAAGTCAAAGCGGGGGCTCAGCTTGAAGTGGGCAGGGCTGCAGGATACAGTAGTGCAACGAGCGCAAACAAGTGACAGATCAGAATAGAACGGATAAGGCGACGGCGATTCCGAGGATTTATGACTGTAAATAGGATATAGGGAAGAAAGGAGATATTTGGAGTTGTAGTTGAGTTTGGGGCCCAAAACAGATGAGGAATGAACGATGGATAAACTGAGGCAAGAGCGAGCCAGAAGTTGTCAGATGCGCCTGCCATAAATTGACCCACCGTGTCTGGCCCGCCGCCCATCGTCGTTCTTTCTCTCCTTGGACCCTGACTCTGTCGTACACATCATTCGTCACTTCCACGTTTGACAACCAACTTTTGCTTTGGGGGAGGCGCCACCGATCCATAAATTCGTCGCGTCTCTTCTCCTCGAATTTATAAAGAGTCGCGTTTCTCACACAAAATAATAACTAAACATAAACAGAATAATTCTATTTTATTGCTGATCAAAACGCCAACAGTCTATCGGTGTTTCTTCTTTTGCCTTCAAACCCCTTACACTTCATCACACCCAACAATGCCTCGCTGCAATATCACTGGCTTTCTTACCTGCAGTAACTTGCAGCAAAGCATTTACAGCCACCAATATCGACCTATCATGATCTTGTCCTGCAGCTATATTTGCTAGCCAGGTACAGCATCACGATATCCCAATGTTACTGTACGGTAGGTACTCCGTACCTTAACTCACTTTCTCCATTTCAAGGATTCCCAAGATGCACACTTGGACCACTCTCCACACATCGGGAAATTATCCCTCCACTAAGTTCTAACAGGCACTTGTCCTCTCCGCAATCGATCCGCTAACCCTGATCTGCCCACTTTGGACGCCTCCATCTGTCTTCCATGGGCCCGGTTTGGTCTAGCCTGGTCCCTTTCCAGCTGGTTGGTGATCGCTTGCTCCTGGAGCCGCGTTGCTCCAACCTCTCTCCTTGATCCTGTTTTGTGTGCTGGCAAGTTTCTTGTTTTGTTTCTTGAAGATTTTCATGGTTGGCATATCATCACAACGCGTTATTGTTGATGTGATCACCATAATAGCAACTGTTGGGTTCTTGCTGCCTGATGTTATGATAGTTGACGTGGTGTTGCTATTTCTCGATATTATGGTCATGACCATCTGTTGCTCGTGGAAGAATCTGCAAGACAGCACCTCCCCATGTCGAGAAGAGTAGATGACTTGATGCAACTACCTTCTACGGATACTCGCTGTCCAGATGAGCCGTATTGCTGGCCTTTTGCGTGGCCTACCTTTGACACCATGCTTCAAACCGTTGTGTACATATCAGATCGACCTAACGTTTGAACGAAGGGAAATGCGCGGAGATTCGCCCTGTAGCAGGAGCACTCAGTCCATTAGTTAGTGTTTCCAGCATCTTAGGTACCAGACATGTAATCCGAGGTGGAGCAGCTTGTGCTAGAGTACTTTACCCAAATACTGTATTGAGCAGTACCGCGATGTTTGCCTGATACTAGTAAGTACTTACATATACCAACTCCTTGATCCCACTCCTCTACAACCATTCATTGCCCTTCTTCATATCGAAAGGGCTTTAACCATCGACATCAAATGGCCACCACGATTCTCTAAAACATTCGACTATTCCTAGGTCGGCGACGAATCATCGACAATAACCTCAGTCCCGTTTACCTATCCATCGCCACAAAAGGATACAAGATCCAATCGTATCTCCATGTACCTGATCGCTATGGCTTCTTCGCACCCGGACCGCCCCGCCTCCAAGTCGAGGAGGGACTCATTCTTGCTGAATTGTTTATGGCGCTCTCTGTCGCAAATGCCATTTCCTGGTTCATCGTTGACTACGCTTCAAAAAGGTTTCCCTACCAAGAACGCGTCAAACTGGCACTGGTATGTGCTGCCCTGGAAGGGTTTCTGTGCTTTTTCTGCTGGTATATCCAGTGTGCCAAAAAGTGCCGCAGACAAGGCTATGTCTGGATGGATTGGCCTCCGAGTCGTGAGTTGAGGAGAGAATGAGGGTGCTCTGGTGATGCGCACCGAGGATGGGTTGTAGCATCGCCATAGAGTATGATTGAATGGTCGGTGTACAGAGTATATCTTTTTAAACACTGTATTCAAGATCTTGGGGATAAACAAGGATGAGAGGTGGCTAAGGAGGCAAATTCGGGCTGTTTAATTCGAGTTGATACGGTCAATTGGTCGGCAAAACAAATGGCGCGCTCCCATCGGCGTCGTTGGCTCCCAGACGTCACTCTCTTTTCTCGGGTGGTTGCTTTCCTGTTTCAGTTCGAATAATCTATCGAATACAATGAGAAGTATAGCACCTTTTGCTGAAGAGCGTTGGTGGCAGCCATCAGAGTTGATGGGAGAACGCCATTCATTTTGCAATTTATTTTGCCATGCCGTTGACGCTCTTGACAAGATGAAGCTAGAACGGCGGCAGAGATTGATAGCTCCATCTCATCAACTTCTCCCGGCCGCTTGAATCAAACTGAACAATAACGCTGCCTTCATCGCCAGCATCATTATCAAGAAAACGTACCAACTTTTCATCTGGAACATACTCCAAACTTTTCCCAACACGAACTTCCCAGTTCTTCCTACCAGCTGCAACGGTTTTACACTCAACGTCAACCATAAACTCTTGCTTTTCTCCATCATCAGTATCCCTCCATTTCGTAGTCATGGACAAGGCTCCCCATTTCAGCTTTGGCATATGATTTGTGGCCAAGGCCATCTGTGTCACCCACGGCTCAAATAATGCTGTGTTCATTTGCGATCGATAGAACCAAATTGGTTCATCACCCGCTTCAATAGCTTCCGCTCTTTCGTTTATGCGATCCGGCTCGTCAGTATTCTCGATATCAAAATCAATCATCAATTCATCGTCAACATCATCAAAGTCCTCACTCGAGTATTCATATTGTGGATTCATTGAGTTAGCGTTACCTTCCAGTAGCCATGATCCTTCGGGAGTGACTGGGCTAAGCTGGATTATAAAATGCTCAAGGGAAGGCCACAGTGGTTGTTTAGCTTTGTCGGTTCCAGCTTCAGGGTGACTTGCAGTGACGGGAGCTTTGGTTTGTACAGGTCCAAATATGGATGTAGAAAGGACCATTCCGTTCTCCAAAATGAGCAGTCGGAGATTCGGAGCTTGGGACACCGCATGTATGGCCCGGCTAAGAGAATCAATCTCTTGATCAGCTGGATGAAGAACGCTGGGTATCTTCCATGAATGATTAGCTGGAACGATGTATCGAAGTGCAAGTTTGAGATGTGTGAGACTCTGGAGTGGCAACTGCGTAAGACATTGTGAGAATTCTATCTCGCACGTTAGCCAATTATTGTGAATGGTACGATATGCTCACTATATCGTCGATCCCGCCTATCGTCCATAGACAGCGTTCGTCGTTGCTCATCTACAAAAGACCAATCCACCTGTTGCAATCCAATCATTTTAGACGAAAGAATAGCCATCGATGCTGGGTCTAAAGCTCTACCCCCAAAGCTATACGGCGTTCTAAACTTCGCAATCGACCGAACGGACTTGATATCCTGAAAACCGTCAATCTTAAGGAAAGATTTCGCCCATCTTCGTCGCCCAATATCGTCGAGAGATTCTTCTATTCGGTCGTAATCTCCAGGACTTTCTGCGGTTAGGATCAATGAGAAACTTGGTGATCCAGATGAAGAGCTGTTAGAAGATAGCCCATTGGTTAATTCCCAAGAGTGTAGTATATCAAATAAATCCCTGATAACGTCATGAAAAGCTTCGTTATTCTTGTTTCGGTCGTGCTCCCGTTCCTGTAAGATTGTTAGCATAAGAACGCCATAGCGCTGCACGATTAGCCATCAGCAATTGAACATGAGTGATTCAGGACGTGCAAGACAGCTATCCGTCCGTCAATTCAACCAGCGAACCTACATATCGTGCCCATTGACTCTGCCCATATTTGGGCAGCATAACGTGAAAATCTAGCGTTTTCAAGCATGTCTGACGTCGAGATTTTTGCTGGAATATTTTCTCGAAAGCTTCAAGTTCGGTGCTCCTGAGGTGAATGTAGTTGAAAGTTTGCTGCTCCACAAGTTGTTGATATTGTGCTGAAACACAAGCAAGATTCGCGAGGGCGGGTTGGACTCTGACTGGTGTTGGCCCATCTCTTGTGTCTTCCTTCTCGCGCCATAGGTACGAGGTAATCTGCTCGAAGATTTCCAATGGTAGGCGGTCCATATCAAGCTCCCCGGGTTGGACACTATTGGAGGGTGGGAAGCTGCTAGGTCATGAAAGTAAGCTTGAAATGGTTGTTGGCGTCTCCTGGGTTTTGAAGCAGTCACGGCCGACCATGTAAGCTTAGAAAACTTTCATGTCAGCGTCATGAGACTTCATACTACAACCAAGAGACTCAAATTTCATGATATATTATTCTGAGAAATCACAGGACTCAGTGATCAATCTTGTGATTTTGCAGATATTCCATGTTCAGAAGCTCAGTAGCAATTAATGCTGAACTGCTGATTGGGATGGAAACTTTAAAGCCTTTCAATTATAGCTGTTTACGCACAATGCTCTACCTCAAAACTCTCCCTCATCGCGATACCAGGTTGTCCAGTATCCCTCTTCACACTTCTTCAACAGCTCAGCAAATCCCTCCTGACACACTTTAGCGCCAGCAATCTTGTTTGCATTTCTTAGAACGTCTTGTAGCTGCTCCCAAGGCACAGTCAAGTCATCTTTGGATCGTTCGAGCATACCAGCAATGACAGCAGCAATGAACACATCACCAGCCCCAATAGTATCAACAACAACTCCACCATCAGGAGTCCAGACTTCCGGTACATGATGCTTCTGCTCCTCTTCATCGCTCCCCTTCAGGTTGTAAACAGCAGAACCACCCTCAGAAAACGTCCCAAACAAGTACTTCGTACACTCCGACTTCAACTTGCGAACTTCAGCAGCCTCAAGATCAAGAAAAGCGCCCAGCTGCTGAGCCTTGCAATTCCCACTCCATCCCCCAATCTTCGCACCAGCAGCTCTCCACTCTTTCATGTAAAACACGGCCCATGTCTTGGAGTAGAACAACACATCCGCCAACGCTTTGCACGCATGAAGTCCTCTACGCTCCGGCTTCTCACACTCCAAACTTATGACCACATCGCGTCCCTTTGCGCGTCTCAGCCAGCTCAAAATCTCATATAGCCCCTCCGGATTATTTCTTCCTTCAAAGTGCCACCACATGACACCCTCTCCTTTCTCTTCAGCAACGCGCACAAACTCATCGAGCTGCAACTCGCCCATGTTGTTTAAGCTGACAATCGTGCGTGAGCCGGTCTCCTTGCTGCGGATAATGTAGCTGCGAGGTGTTTCGGTATCTTTACGGTCTATACCCCATAGCTCTACGCCAGGAAGTGATTCGCGAATCATGGGATAGTCTCCTGGGTTCTGTGTTGATATGGGCGCGACGACGCTGGGTGGTGATTTGTGTAGTTGGGCGAGCACTTCGGCGCTGTTGCCGACGTTGCCTCCGCGTCGAATGTGTTGAGTTGTTGCACGTAGTTTGTCATCTTCTGAGGGATAGTATGGCACTGTGAGGATTGTGTCGATGTAGATTGCGCCGACGAGGGCGATAGTCGGTAGTGGCATAGTGGGGTAGAGAGCCAATCCTCGAACACGGAGCTTGGGGGTTGATTTGATTTCGGTAGGAGATAAGATGTGGTGAGTATCGAACTTGACGGTGGTGCTATCCGAAGTACCTAGGTACTCTAGTATTGGAAATCTAGACTGTAGAGAAAGTGATGCAGGTATGTAGCTTGGAGTATCTGAGCCTATGCTTCCTTATCTAGCTAGGATCATAGCTTGACGAGCGAATTTACCTGCATTTGAGGTTGTTGCTAAATTTATTGTATCAATATCTTTTCCAAAGACAATCCATAATTGAGTTCAGACTCGTTTAATTTCTTCAAGCGGTCGCAAAGAGACGAAGTCCCTCCGCCGCTACATCTCTAGAACCCTCCTCGGCGTCCGAGTCGTGATCCTGTAAAGCAACCTTTCGTCCTTGGAGACTGGCGAACAGCTCATCGCATTGCCTATCACTCCATGATGCGCGATTCTCTGGTGCCATGATGTTCTGTAGCTTCTCATGTACCGTGTATCTGAGCTTTCTGCCTTTGCTCGCCTTTGTATCCACAATCTTTCGAGTTCTCGCCTCTCGTGCTGCTTGCCATGGTTGACTAACAAACGATACGTTCATGGCAGAAAGTGCAGCTGCATCAGAGCTCCGTTGTGCGACTAGCGCTTGAAGCAATGGTCCATAAAAATCAGCATCATCGTAGATGGGGACAGAGTTTTCGTCGTCGACTCCTGCTTTCGATTTGGACTTGCTTGCTGCTGCTTGAATGGGGGCACACGATCTTGGGATTGTGGTTTTGGCGACTAGTCGAGACATTTCGGACATTTGGCTTGCTAGCACATCACTGAGTGATTGTTGTGGAGCGCTATCATTCAAACGCCGGCTTTGTGAGACTGTTGCAGCAGCGCGAGTTTTGGAAGCCCACATGTCCATATTTGAGTTGCGTTGGCGCTTGATTTCCTTCTCATAAGCTTGCATTCCAGTCCAAGTTGAGGTGAGCGAGGATTCATCCAATTCGACGTGTTTTCTTTTTTTGCCAGTTCGTTCTTCTAGTAAAGACATTTTGAGGGAATCAAGCGTATTCCAGAGCCTCATAGCAGCCATTTCTGCACCTTTCAATGCATCTTGTGCTTCATCCACATTCTCCTCGGGAGCTTCCACTAATGAATTTGTCGATATCAGAGCTCGTTGTAGCTTTATTCTGACATTCAACAACGAGTCAAATGTCGACCGTTGTGTCTTGATAGCCTCGCCTTTGGAAACGTCTGTTTTGGCAGCATTCGTGAGCGTTGCGGCAACGGTTTTCTGATCTTCCGTAACAAGTCGACGCAATTCGCTCATATCCATAGTCGTGTCACCATTTCTTTGCCTTGATTGATCCTCTTCCGAGCCTTGCTCATCTTGCGATCCAGTTGAATTGTTTTCCACGTCCATATCAACATCGGAATCGTCAGTGTCAAAGTCTTGTAAGATTTCGTCGTCATCATCATCGTCCATCTTTTCTCCATCGCGGTCAGAATCCGAATATTCTCGCGCAAACGGGTCGTCCTCATCAGATTCATCGACAGCATCTCGAGACACTCTGGATCCACGATAGGCTGCACCTAGAGCTGCTTGCACAGGCTTCCGGAGCTTGCTTTTCTCCACCTCTTCGTAGTGCTCGCGCCCGGCATTCTCATTCTCTTCGCTTCCTGGATCTGAAGAGTCGTCTGCGTTTTTATTGTAGAGATCCAAGTCTTCGGGGTCCACGTCGCGAGGGGTTGTGTCGTTCAAATCTGCGATTTGCTGCGCTAGGGTTTTCTTTTTCGAGGGAGCCATGCTCAATCGGTAAGAAGGAGAGGGTTTTCGAAGTTGTCTTGGATTTTGAGGCGTTTATCGCATTATTTCTGGCGGAAGAGGTGGAAAGTTGAAAATCCTTTGACGAAAGCTAAGATCCAAAGTCTTCAGGAAAAAAAATGTCGAAATCTTGGCACGCAAAACCGCACCATTCCGTTTCCGCACTAGCGCATAACCAGTTCCCTTCTACATTCAAACAAAGACCTTGAAGTCAAGTTGTACCTTTAGGAGTTGTGTGATTTTGCAAGCTCGGAGCTAATTTAAGCATGTTATATTTGACGATCCAAGATCTGATATCCCAGAATTCGCCATTTGAGGAATGACTCAATGAGTGATGTTGCGTCTTCCGATAAGCGCGTCATCAGATCGCGTCAAACCAGGAACATGGCAATTGCCGCGCAGCATGGGCATTGACCATTCTCCAGATAAGTTTATCAAACTCAACCACATCTCCATGATTTCACGGCGTCTGTTCTCAACGCTGAAATGCTTGCGAAATGAGGCGACACAGGTAAAGATCTGACATTGCAAAGTAGAGGTTCTAAGACTCACGAAAAGAATAGGGAATTGCCCGCAGTGGAACACCACCACGACTGGCGCGTATGCAGCGTGGTTTACCACAAAAGCGAGCTATTAAGGATGTAAATAAGGTCATTGCCGTGTCCTCGGCGAAAGGCGGTGTCGGAAAATCAACTATTGCAGGTAGATGAAGAGTTTCTTTGCAAAGGGATGGAAGTTGACCGGATGTGTAGTAAATCTTGCGTTGGCTTTTGCGAAACGTGGACTACGGGCTGGTATCTTGGATACTGATATCTTTGGACCTTCGATACCGACTCTCATGAATCTTTCTGGAGAGCCTAGGCTCACAGAAGGTCAGTTGTATGATCATGTATTGATCTCAGTGGCTGATTCAACCATAGGAAACAAGCTACTACCCCTGACCAATTATGGCGTAAAAGCCATGTCAATGGAGTTTCTCGTTGGCAAAGACTCTCATGTAGCCTGGCGTGGTCCAATGCTACAAAAGGCCCTCCAAGATCTTCTCCACAACGTTGAATGGGGTGGCCTCGACGTTCTCGTGCTTGATCTGCCTCCAGGCACAGGCGATGTGCAATTGACAATCGCACAGCAGATCATCTTGAATGGGGCTGTGATTGTGTCGACACCCCAGTCCCTATCGTTGATTGATAGCGTCAAAGGCATAAACATGTTCAAGCAAATGCAGGTACCAATACTGGGTATGGTACAGAACATGTCGTTGTTTCAATGCTCCAAGTGTGGACATGAAGAGCATATCTTCGGCCACGATGGAGTCAAGCGAACTTGCAAAGAATGGGATGTCAACTTCCTGGGCGATGTTCCATTACACCCTTTGATCAATGATAGCTCGGACCATGGAAAGCCAACCGTCGTTGCGGAGCCGAACAGCTCAAGATCTAAAGCTTTTGAAGATATATCAACAGAAGTCGCAAAGCTCATCGATCTTTGAGTATATACAGCATCAAATGCAAGTCATTATCTGACTGCAGTCACAATATGTGCCGAGCACCTCATCCTAATTTCCCCATCATCCATCTCCTTAAACCCATCCGCCTTCCTCAATTCCTCTACAAATATGTCCACAGCTTCATCCCATTTCTCTTCATCTCCCTCCTTCCACCCACCTGTCGGTGGTCCACCAAGAATCGCCCAAGATTGCTCCGCCCAAGATCTCAAATCTCTCGTCTTCGCCCAAACCTCCTCAGTCCTTAACTCCACATTGCTAAATCCAGCCTCCTTCAAAATCCCCACCAAATGGTTTCCGTCGCTCCAACTAACCACTGGATTCGGCCACGGCGCACCAGGTCTAGTGCGCTCATGCACCGCTTTGGCGGGTCCAAGCCAAGTGAGACTTTCCCAACAGGTCGTGACCGCGATGCCACCCGGCTCGAGAGTGCGGTAGATTTCCGAGGCACCGTCGCGTCCACTATTGGTAGTCATGAAGATGCCAAAGTTATTGAAAGAATGGGTTAATGAGCCGTAGGCAATTCGCAGTGCTTCTGAGGGCATTGTGTATGTTCCGATTGACAATTGGATGTTGGCGTATTTGGCTTGGCAGAAGGCAGTGTAAGCTGGAGATTTGTCGGCGAGGTTAAGTTGGATACTGCTTGGTGGTTCGGAGGCTATGATGGCGTCTGTGATCTGAGACTCTTAGTTTGACACTATATGATAACTGATAGTTACGAGGAAAAGCATACCGCTCCTGTACCGCACGCATTGTCCAAAATTATCGAATCAGCTCCGAACGGCAGACAACGAGAGATGCAGTGTTTTGCATACTCTGCGGTTATAGCACCTCCGGACTTGTCGTAACCTTCTGGTGTATCCAGAGCAAGGGCCTGCTTGGGGGTGTAGGCTGTTGAGGCGTTCATTCTGACGAGATCGATACAGTTAATGGTTGCTTTCAGAGATTTGATGTGGTGTTTTCTTGTCTTGATGAGCTTTGGGCGATGAGAGGTTGTCGGCAAGGACGGAGAACTAGCGCTTACGGTTATATATCACAACATGACACGCAGTACAATTTCAGCGAACCGAGATGCCCATAGCCAGGGCCTCTTTAGGCCTATTCCTAATCTTTCCAGGCACCAATTCCTCCACTGTGCCGACCTTCAGGTCTAGCTCCATAAATACAACTCGTTTCGGGCAACATTAAAATTCAATTTTTCTTTGTGCACACACTGCAAGATATTTATCTGTTTTCACCCGCCACGTAAGTATCTTGCTCATCAATTCAGTTGTCCCTAGTACGGATAGATAGTAAAGTAGCATCTCATTCCAAAACATTGTGGAAGACAAGATCACCAACAAGTAAAGTCAAAAGGTCTGTCAAGTAAATTCGTCCGCTAGAGTATGAGGATTCCACAAACCAAAGAACCAACGAACATAAGGTATAACCACCCCTGAGGGGCCATGACTAGATTTGATATCGCTTTATAAAGTTACATCGGTAACGTTAGAAAATGATTTGGAATCACGCCTCTACGAGAACCTGCCAAATCCGTTAAGGTTCCAGATTAACAGCTTTATGCAAGAAAGGAGTTAAGCTTTATTCAGAGCAAGACTTATGCTTGCGATCCACATGGTCAGGAACCGAGTATCCAAGTAGAAAGCTTTTGATCTCTCGCGGCTGGAAACACTTACAATTCCATTCTACTTTCAATGTCACAACACACAAAGCGACCTGACTTACCAGGTCAACAATACTAAGCAGCCTCGTCTTTCTAGGGAGACAATACTAACCAAACCTCGCTCTGCCATGGAGACAATACTAAGCACTCAAGGAAACAATATGAAGCTCACATAAAGCTCATCACCAACAAACTTTTATACTGTTCATCAAAGCAGCCACCAAGCCTCTTTCATTCCCCGAAAGAACCATTATCCCAAACAATCCGCTATGTTCCAACCTATTACCACTGTACTACTAGTATTTAAGCCCATCAAGTCTTCAATCGCAATTCCAAACACGTTCACCCATAACACATCCACAACCATACCGAAAAACACAAACTACCCACAAAGAAACACACCACAACCAAGCCACACAATGATCTCAAACACCACATCCCCCGTTAACTCAAATGCTGATTGGGGCAGTAACTGGCAGCTCTGCACCGTTATGCGTACCGAAGAGGCTCTGCCCGTCAACATGAACGCTGATTGGGGCAGCAACTGGCAACTCTGCACAGTAATGCGCTCTGCAGACTCCGAGATGGCTCTTCCCGTCAACGAGAATGAATTCATGCATACATATTGGTCTTGCAATGTCATGTAAGAGACCATGTACTCCAAAGCATAAGATAGAATAGCATGGTAGGTCCATTAGACAAAATGATATTAGCGTCAAGATACCCCCAATCTCTCCTTATTAGTGTATATACATGTATATATTATGCTTTGTCGTGATAGACATCCTACATTTCATTAACCTTCAATTCATTATGTCTCCGCCATCCGTAGCAGCGCATCCAACCCGGAGAAGCCACGGTTCCTAACCTGCGGCGTAATCGGACTGTTCATCGGCGTCCGCATAGCCTCCACTGCATCCTTGGACGCATCATCAACATCTAGACGTTTCTGCTCATCTTCCTCGTGCAAGTCTTCGCCTCGATGGACGGAAATGTCGACTTCTTGGTTTTCGGCGTAGACGCGGAGTCCGACTACGCAGACTGCGTTCCAGGGATCTTTTTCGAATTCGTCTTCGTCGTTGTCATTACCATTGTCGTTGCCGTCGTCTCTACCGCAGCTGTTGCAGAGCGCGGAGGATTGGCGGAATGGTTGAGTTGGTTGGTCATCTTCGCTATCTGAGGGGGCATCGAGCTCGGAATCCCAATCTAGGTCATCATCACTGATATCGCTTAGCGTTAGTTTGCCGCCGGAGGCTATACTAGCTCTCTGGACTCTGATATCTGGTGCGTGGCGGCCTGTGACTGGCAGGGAGGTGGTGCGTGGTGGTTCAACGGTCAGCGTATCTCTCCTTGCGACTGGCACACGCATGGGGCTCTCAGATCTGCCCTGGCGTCCATTGCCGTTCAGCGTATCCCTTCGTGGCTGACGCACTGGTCCGCCCTCCACACCATTGGTATCACGTATCTTGAACTCTTCCAGTTTTGCAGCAGCTTCATACGTCTCTTCTTGAGCTCTTCGATCCGCCTCAGCTACCATCTTCTTCATCATCTTCTCACTCTTTTTCAAATCCATCTTGAGGGCGCGCAGTTTACGCTTTTTGTGTTCTTTTGTTCTTGCGTCGTGCATTTTCTTTGCCATTTCTATCCTCCGCTTCCTGCGCTCTTGCTTCGCTTGCCGAACCTTTTCAGTCTCAAGTTCGAGAAAGTTGCCTTTTGCATGGGCCATGTCATAACTGAGCCCAACTTGAAGTAACTTTTCACGTCGAAATTGGCACGTCTTTTCAATCACGTCTTCGACGGTGGCGGCTTCGGGGTAGCGTTTGGCTGTGATTTTTAGAAGGACCCAGTAGATTCCTGGCTCTAGATCGAGTTCTGTGCTAATGGAGCGTTTCATGTAGTAAGCTGCATTACTTCTCACAATATATTCTTCCTCATCATCTTTGTGTAGCCTGAACTGTAAATGGAAATCGTATTTGCCTTCGAGGCCACGGAAGTAGCGGTCATCGAGTTGGGATAGGACAATTACGACTGGCCCAGCTTTGGGAATGGTGACTTTGAATTTGGTGTCGAGATAGTCTACCGTCCATGGAACTTCTACACTTGTCCATTGTTGAGTTATTGTCCATTCGGGTCCAAAGAGGCGGGTTCGATCGAAATGTTGATAGTTTCGTAGTAGATCTTTATATGCAATCCAGAAGACCTAAGTCGATTGTCAGTATTTCTCCTTGCGTCAATCTTGACATCACTTACACCATCATCACCGAATTTATGATCCAACAGTGTCATCCATTCCGGTGTCCATTCTGCGCTACCATCTGACCAAGCACCCTGCCATTCACCACCACTACCCCACGGATTGCGTAACTTGACTAGTCGCTGACCATTGATTTCTCGTGCTTCCATGATAGAATAGGCGTGTTTCTCAATGATACCACTTCGTGATCCGTATGCTCCGTTCATCTGACCGCAACCAAATAGGAATTGTTTATTAACATTCATCAGTTCCTCGCGCCAGAATTTGTCTTTATCGAGAATGTCGGTAGAAAATAGCTCGGTTGTCACGCCTCCTGTCAAATCCTCGATACCTTCTCCAACAAAGCCGCTTTCGAGTGCTGAAAAGTCGCCATGAGCTTTTGCGTATGCTTTTTCGAGAAGAGGGAGCCTTGCACAGTCAGCATTGATCCTCCTGGCCCCGAAAGAGCTGTACAAACCAAGTCTCATTCTGATTCTCACACTGAGCAAAATACAACGCCCTCGAACCAGTCTGCATAACCGACTTCCACTCATCAGCCGGCATAGTCCGATTCTGCAACTCAAGCCAACGATTCCTTTCCAGCGTCGAATCATCAAAGTCCTCCTTAATAAGATACAGCTTATCATCAATAACCTCACTCATCCACTCGCCATCTGTACACAATTGATCAGTCACAACCTCCACAAGCTATCGCTCTCATACGAACCGCGATGAAAAACAAACCCATAAACACCAACCTGCTCATCCCTCTCCACACAAACCCTCTGAATCAACCCCTCCTTATTACTCAAAGTACACAACGCACTCATAAACCAGCAATCCCCCTCCTTCCCCTGCCTCACATCATTCGCCGTAGCCCCGTCGATAAAAAAACACGGCTCCTCAAAAATATCTTCAACCCTCTTCACGCTCGCAGGTCTCAAATCCTCTCTTATCTCATTCAAACCCATCAAACAATCGCTATACGCCCTCTCCTTACCCATCCATTTGCGAAAATCATCTTCAATGTCGAAATGCGGGTCACGGTATTTGATGTTCAAGCGTCGACATTCGCGCACGATTTTCCGCACTTTGGCGGCACAGGCGGCGCGCGCTTCAGAGTAGGATGCGAGAGCGGTTTTGGAGGAGGGGAGTTGGGTTGCGGAGTGTGCGCGGGCTGCGTGGGCGTTGTCGGGGAGGAGGGTGAAGGGTTTGCCGGGGGTGGGTGCTGTGAAGCGGGCCCAGAATTGGTCGATTGCTACTTGCGCATGTTGGTTTTTTGGGGCGCGGCGCTTTGGGCGCTTGCTGGAGGAGTGTGCGATTTGGGTGATTGAGGTTGGACCGGTGGGCTGTATGGTTGGTGATGCGGGGCGTGAGGGGAGGGGAGTTCGACCTGGAGAGGGGGGTCGGCTTGATGGTGGGAGGGCGCGTTGGGTTAGGACGGATGTATGGATTGGATGTTCGCCGCGGATTGTACGCTCGACGATAGGATATCTGGGCGCGGACATGGTGCTGAGAGGTTGGAAGATTAGAGATATGGTGATGATAGCATGAGTTGGAGGGATAGGAGGCGAGTTGAGGAGTTATAGGGAAGAAGGCCGAGTGATGGGCAGTCGATAGAGACAGACTAAGGTGGAGGAGAGGCAATTGATTGTAATCAGTGGCGGTGTGGTTGACCGCGAGCTTGATTTAAGAATCCTTCGAAGAATAGAGATGGGGAGAGAAGGCGGGGAGAATCCCAACCGCTTTTTTTTGCTTTTTCTTGGAGTCAGTCATGTCAGTTAACGTTCACAAAATGTACGGCTGAAAGTTCTTGAAGATTTCAGCCTTTCTTGGGTGAAATCAGGGCATCTGGTTGGCTGAATGGCATGCTATTTCCAGCTGAAATCCCGATATCTTGGATGTCCGGCTTACGGCGCCTTGTTAGTGCAACGATCTATACCAGGTTCATGGACTGACCGTTCCACTCAATCTGATGTTCCGACCTTGGTACTGCTGAATTACATGGTATGCATAAAGATTGTAGCATTGCTTGAGAAGCGGCCTCAAATACCAGGATATATGCAATACAACCTCGAGGCCACTCTGTATAAGTTGTCTATAAACCTTGAGTCTTGACCGTATGGCATGAAGGATGGATGCAGCCAACCACGCCAACATGTCAATTGGCGGGTTGTGGAATTCCCTTTTGCGGTTCATGCGCAATGACGGATATGTCTTACATCTAACACCTAGACCTCCAAATTACTGTGCTTGTGGAAAGGATTTTCAAATGGTTCGATATCAATTGCTTTGATATGCCCGTGTAGAGTACTGTAATGCTGCATCAGGATGTCGATGATGGCGCGGGAATGGCCGAAACACACTTCCTCATGAGATATAAGCTTTAGCATCCTCAGATATCATCACCAGTAGCTACTATGAGGAGATAGAAAAATAATAGAGCGGTTGAGAACGCACAAATACATGAAGATGGATGAAATGCTTTCAGCGCGCTCTTCATTTCTTAACCAACCTCGGAAGCAACCACGCGTCGTCTCCTTCCGCCGGATCCGGTATCCGATAATCGCCAACCTGCCAGAACGTGCCTCGGGACCAACTCCGATGCCAAACATTCTCACTTCGAGTCCTGCAAAGGCCTCTATCCAGTCCTTGACCATGTCTATCTTCGATACATGTTCCACTTATACACCGACATGGTTCGAGTAGTACAGTGACAGGAAACGCTCAGGTTCTTATCTCTTGCCAGTCGCCTCGATCGCCCCCACCATGACAACCCTCGACACGATCGTACATCTATCTTCTTCTAGGGGAACTGCCACTTGGCTGCTCCATGACTTCTTCAATTGATGCGGCTCTAGCTGGAGCTTCCCTCGTCGATACTGTCGAGGCTGGCTCAGAAGCTCCCCCGCCCGATTTGCCTCAAGATACGCATACATCCAAAGAGACTCGAAATGATAAGAATTCCTGGACACGATTCCTGCCAGATACCGACCATATCCGTTTCATAAAATCAGTTGATTGGTCAAAAACACATGTCGGACCCATAGAAAATTGGCCGCCCGGTTTGCGACAATCATTTTATCAAGTTATCGCAGATTCGCGTCCAGCAACGCTGTATTGGTAGGATATGGTTCTCTAGCACGCTCTCAAGCTCTAACATGCACGTCATAGGGGTCCGGAATATGTCCCGATATACAACGAGGCTTTTGTACCTCTAGCCGGCAAAACCCATCCATCTCTCATGGGCTCTACCTTTAAGCAAGGTTTCCCCGAAATATGGCAAGGAATCGGTCCACTCTTTGAATTGGCGACGAGTACGGGTGCAGCAGCGGATGTTATAGAGGCGCCTATGACTGTGGAACGAAATGGATATCCTGAAGAGACATTTTTTACTGGCAATTTCACTCCCATTCGAGATAGTGAAGGCGAGATCGTTGGATTTTACAATGCCCTTTTCGAAGTGACGAAGCAGAAGATCAATGACAGAAGAACTGCAGTGCTTAACCGGATTGCTTCATCAACAAACCTTACTACTGAAAGTGTCTGTAGACATGTAATGGATTGTCTGGAAACTAATGAGAATGATATCACAATGGCCATTATGTATCAGCTGGATGGTGAAGATGAACCGGAAAACGTCTTTCATCTTCGCGGTCAATTGGGAGTACCGGAAGAACACCCCCTTTTGGTGGATGGTCAAAGCTGGAGCAGTTCGAAAGGACTTATTCCCTTGTGCCGACTAGCACGATCAAGAGGAACGCCCATGGTATTTACCGTAAACGAAATGTTCCATGATATTATTTGGAGAGGCCCAGGAGGACCATCTAGGAGCGTTGCTATCATCCCACTCTCCTCTGGAACTCGCCTTCTTGGTTTTCTCATCACTGGGACCAATCCCTTGTTGCTTGACGAACAAAACACTCAATTTCTTCAGGACTTGAGTAGAATGGTATCCGGTGTCATGACTTTGGCAGTCAGTGTCACACAATCCAGGCGCCGGCAGGAACGGCTCGAGCGAGATCTTGCAAATAGCGATATCAAAATACAACATCTCGTACAACATGCTTCTGTCGCAATGGTTCATCTTCTCGTGGATGGTACAACTATATGGGCGAACAATCAATACTTTGCAATGGTTGAACAAGAACCAACGGAACTACAACACGACTATGGTATCTTTCAATTCGTCTTGGAAGAGGATTTGCCCATTGCAGAAAATGCCTGGCAACAAGTCGTAAATGGCGAAGAGCGTGTTTCAGCTGAAGTCAGACTCAAGCGTCCATACGTCCCACCTATTGGCGACTCAGTCCCAGCAACGGTCTTACTTCTTGCTTTCCCTTATCGAGAGAATGATACTGTACGATCTGTCATGGCATGTGCCACTGATGTTAGTCGCTTAAAGTGGGCAGAAACATGGCAAGCAAGAATTGCAAAAGATGCCCAAGAAGCAAAACGCCAACAAGAAGCCTTCATCGATATCGTATCCCATGAAATGAGAAATCCTCTCTCCGCAATAGTTCATTGCGTGGATAGCATTATCACTTCATTCGAGGACCTTCATGATCATACTTCTATACCACAGCCTTATGTCGATGCCTTGACCGAGAATGTATCTGCGGCACGTATCATCGAAACCTGCGTTGAACATCAACGCTACATTATCGACAGCGTCTTGACTCTAGGCCGCATGGAATCCGAAATGCTTTCCATAACACCACGCGTAGTCCTCCTAGAAAGTCTCACCGAATCCATCATCGCCATGTTCGCCAAAGAAATGGAATATAGCAACATCTCCCTCCAACTCGTCGCGCACCCCTCATACGCACAACTAGAAATCGACCAAGTCCTAGCAGACGCATCACGCATAACGCAAATCCTCATAAACCTTCTTACGAACGCCATAAAATTCGTCAAAAATGAAGTTAACCGACACATCAAAGTCCAATATGGCGCCTGCAAAACCCACCCACGCCTATCCTTCCCTACAGACACTCACTGGGCCGAAAAGGGTGACAAAGCAGAAGATGCCACCCTCCGCGAAGAATGGGGCGACGGCGAACAGATATATCTCACATTCAGCGTCAAAGACAGCGGCATAGGCGTCGACCAAGCCCAACAATCCCGCATCTTCGAACGTTTCAAACAAGCCAACATCAAAACCCACGTCTTCTACGGCGGCTCCGGCCTCGGTCTCTTCATATCCAAACAACTTACCGAGAAACAAGGAGGTGAAATCGGCATTCGCTCCGCGCCCGGGCAGGGAAGCACCTTCATCTTCTACATTCTCGTCCGCCGAGCACCCACCGCTCTCCATACATCTCCTCACTCAAAAGGCCCCATCAAATCCCAAATCCCCATGTCCCGCACGCCAGTCCGTTCGCCAGAAAGCCTTCCCGCCGCCCAAGAAATCGACGATGATGTCCCGATACACGTCCTCCTAGTAGAAGACAACCTAGTAAACCAGACCGTTCTGCGCAAACAACTCCAGCGCCTAAACTGCATAGTCCACACCGCCAACCACGGCGCAGACGCATTATCCCTCCTACCGAAATTCTCCTGCTACGCAAATACGACTGGAGGGAATGGGAATGACGCCACCGAACAGAGCATCACCAGCCACCCCAAAACAGACATAATAGGAGAAGAAGTGCAAGAAGAAACTGTAGCAGAAGTGCAAAAAATTCCGCTAGATATAATCCTAATGGACGCCCAAATGCCCATAATGGGCGGTCTAGAATGTACCCGCCGAATACGCAGTATGCAAAACAAGGGCCTTTTGAAACGCCATGTGCCAATTATTGCCGTCACAGCAAATGCGAGGGTTGAGCAGAGGGAGGAGATGGTAGCGGCTGGTTCGGTATGTTGATTGCGTTCTCTTTTATTCCTGTGGACTTGTCTTGCTTGTTTGTGTGGGTGTGGTGAGGTTGCAGGTTGGCGGTTATGAGGGTGATGTGTGTGGTGTACTTGTGGAAGAATGAGGTGTGAGAAGATTTTTGCCAAGGCTAATAAAGGTTTTTTGACCTCTTAGGATACCGTCATGTCGAAACCGTTCAAGAGTAAAGATTTGGTGGCGATGATGAAGGAGCAGTTGAAAATCCATGGCAGGGGATGATGATGCATGAGAGGCGTGCAAAGCTATGGAAAACTTTTACAAGTATTGAGATCAAGATAACAATATAATTGCTACGGCCCTATAATTGGAATGATTATGCCGGATTTACAATTGTGTTGATTCCTTTGCAAACTTTACTCAATTTATTACTTGTTCACATGCACAGCTTTCAGGTTTTTTTTTTGGATTTGATATTTTTTGTTAACAACAAAGGGCTTCTACGAGTCTAGGTTTGTGAAGCCATCCACCATTCCATCACTGAGGGTTTACATAATACTATTCATTCCATCCCTAAAACTCATTCAGAAGACAGTTCGACATCTTTCGTCATCTGCTACTCCTCCAGCTGCTCCATCTGCTTCTTCTTCTTCAACATGGCTCGTTGAGAGGTAATCGACTTGGAAAATGCAGGCAGAGCCTCGTCAGATGAACATGAAGTGTTAGAAGACTTGGAACCGGAAGTAGAAGTCAGGCTGGTAGGCGACGAAGAGTTCAGCATCTCGATTCCCTTGACTGAAGCGTCGGACAGTGGAGGCGACTCGTAAGGTGCCTGTTTTTTTTCAGGCGAAGAGCTTCTTGGAGGCGTAAGGGTATGCTTTTTGGGGGACATTGGGACCCGATGAGTCTCAGCAGGGAGAACACCATACTTGGAGTGAGAACCGGACTTCAAATCTAGAACCTTGCGAACAACCTTGCGAGAAGCCTTTTGGTGGCGATCCTTCGAGTGGAGAGCCTTCTAGGCTTTCTGCTCGATCGAAGTTTTCTCGCGCAACAAGTTCTTCTTTGCACGGGAATTGGACTTGGTCTTCGGCATGGAGGGTACCTCAGCAGTCAAGAGAGGCATCATGTACAAAGGCTCCCCCTCGTTTGGTAGTCTCTCATCCGGCGATTTCTCGTCGAGCAAGAACCAGTGCATTCCAAGGAGGAGGCGGACATCGTCGTGACACACCTCCCTGGCGCGTAAAGACGTCAAAACAGGAGACGGCGGGTAGCAATCAGCATCAGCCTCGACGAATTGACCTTCCTTGTCATAAGAGAAAACCATTTGCTTGCAAGGAACCCTCTTGTCGGTAGGATCCTTCCAGGCGAGTGAAGTTTTCTTGCAAGCCTCCGAGTGGAGAGCAGCCTTGGAGGCAGATAAAGCCGCCCGTTCCTCCTGTTTGTGTTGGGATTTCGGTTTACTTCCTTTGAATTTTTCGGGCTGAACTTGACGGCCTTGCATAAAGCCAGCGAGAATAGCGAGATTTCGTACTGCGTCGTTGGCTGCGTTGCGGTGATTGAAGAGGTGGCTATTGTCGAGTATTCCCATGCCGCGGAGAACATTGCGGTATGAAGGAGGTTTAATTTGTTTATCAGGATGCACAAGCTCGAAGATATCCAGCCAGGCATCGAATTTCTTTGCGAGATCTGGACAGTGTTTGGATAGCCATTTGAACTCACGAGACAAATTGTAGCCAACAAGGATGGTTTTTTGTCCGCGTTCCTGAAAGGGAGCAAGCACTTTCTCAATCGCTTGACCAGTTTCTTGGTGACTGTTTGTGACAGTAACTGAGCCATGTAGGAAATGCTCGCGTTGATAATTTCGGGGATCTTGGATGGTTGCTGTGTCGTGTAATTTGTAAGTGAAGGCCTCAATATTGTTGTCCTGGTAGACTTCATGTCTTCCTGGACGGAAGCGGAGTCCTTCATTGGTAGGTGGTAGGATGGCGATGCCGAATTCGCGAATATCACTAGTCATACCTTGGAATTCGATCTTGAAGGAGACTAAAGTGGTATCTAGCATGTCGTTTATCAGAGCAACAACGTCAGTGATGGCGGCCTCCCAGAGCTTCTTGATGGGCGAGGTTCGGAAGCCAGGGGGATGATGATTTGTCCGATGATTTGTCAACCTCATTGCTGCGGTGGATTGGTGGATTGGTGGGTGAGGGGTACTTGACAAGTTCAAGAAATGACAGTGTGTTGAACAGGTGAGTAGAGTTGAGGAGTTGAGGAGTTGAGGAGTTTAGGAGTTGAGGACAAAAAAGCCTGGAGGTGAGGTAGAAGTAGTGGGGTAGACCGTAGACGAAATGGAACGGACTCTTTGATCTTTAATCTTTGATGTGGATCACTGGGAAGGAGCGAATGGCGATGACTTCAGACTAGTAAAAGCTAGCGAGCACGCCGAGCAGGAGCAGGTGGCTTGGCTGGTCACTACCTAGTACGGAGTAGTCAGTGGTGCTTCGGGTGCTTCCTGAACAGTTTGAGGGAGATCAAGATGTTGTTGACGAGCGTAGTGTCAAGTTGAAAACATCAAATGATAACTTGATAAGTATAAGGTAACAATCAAGATGAAGTACAAGTAACAAGATGGCCGACAGCCTTTAAATATCTCAATATCTCAATATCTCAATTTCTCAATTTCTCAATTTCTTAATTTCTCAAAGTTGAGGTTGCCCAGAACCTTAGTGAGAACCTTCAACCAAGGTTCAAGTGATATTCAGTCAAAATCAAAATAGTCTACCATGCATGGTCTTGGCATGTACATAGTACATACTATGGAGTACAGGTTATAAGCTATAAGCTTATAGCTACAAGCTACAAGCTACCTGTTATGCTACTCTATAGGCTACAGCCTATAGGCTACTACTGTACAGTACCTGCTAGTATTTCTGAGTGCCAAGTGCCAAGTGCCAACTCGTATCCCTTGGACCAATTAAATGGACCTTGGAGGCTTGGACCTTGAGGAACCAGGGTCAACCCTGTCTTGCCTATGTGCCTACTACATATAGTGAGGGTCTTCCCCCTCCGTTCTTTCCAACCTCAGCTCTACAACTTTTTCCCTCTTTCCAACTTTCTCTCTGCCGCTCGACTTATTTCTCTCACACCCATCTAGCTTGAGTGAGAGGTATTATATCTTTGGCGTATATATACGACATGCTGCATGTCCATGGACATATTTGGTATCAACAGCAGTCATTCTCTGCCATCAACCGGAAATCCGCCTGTTGCATTTTACGAAATTGAATCTTCTCTCGTTTCTCTCGCACATCTGCAACCATTTTCTGCTGACGTGCATTTTCTAGTCGCTGGAAGACCTGCGTCGTTCATCTTGTCGTGCGTTTTGCCGTTCGTATTTGCCCCATTCTCCTTCCAACTGCAACCCTCCACTCAACACACCACACCACAACATCCGCACCATCGCAATGCGCACAACCTATGTGAAGGACTCTCTGACCAGGACTGATATCGCGCTTCGGATTGCATTGGAGATCGGACTGTGGCAAGTACGGCGCATGCGCAAAGCCTCGTAGGACCGCTGCATCGCATCAGATGGTATGCGCAGGGCCTTCCAACGGACAAGTGAAGGACGCATCGGCAAAAATATATCTGTGCAAGGTTAAGCGATGCTCCGAGAGGCAATAGAGTGCTGGGAAACCTACTGCTGAAGAGGCGCTGGCGTCAACAGCACAGTGCGTCAGCCTGCGGGGACCGCGCAATCTTCGAGGCCTTGGAAAACAACTGGACCCACTCTTCCCAATGAACCCAATGGAGATTCTGGAACTGGCGCGATGAACTTGCGAGCCGCTGTTGCGAAACGTGAGATGCGGCTCTGTATCGGATATTTTGGCTCAAAGTGAGGGTGATTGTGCGTTGAGAGGGAGATGGTTGCCATGGAGCTGGACAAACATTCTGCGATTGAATGAGCGTTTGAAAAGCTCGTTAGCGTCATGAGGTGTCAATGTCTCCACCTGACTGGTGACTGGAGCTTGATGTCATTGCCGGTATCTGAAAGCTTGGGCGGTTGGTTCAGGCGACCTTTACCTGCCTCAGCACCTGAAATGACTCAGTCAATGAGAGTGTGTATCAGGTGAATGTCGTAGAAGCTTCTGGTTCTTTCGCAATTCCAGTTTGCCACTGCGGTAAAACTAATTTGCGGTCGCTCCTCAGCTTGGCTGCTCCCGTTTACCAGATATCGGATTTTTTTTCTGGTTCTACCAGACTCCCAGATACCATCAAAAATGGTTCACGCTAGCACAATATAAACCAAGGTAAAGTATTGAAGTAGCTCCCATGAACGTAGCCAAATTCCTTCGCATCCAGCGTTATCGTTCCATAGAGAAGGGTATATTAGCAATATCACACTACTCAATAAAACAGCAAACGAGCCATTATAAAGCCAGAAAACTTGTCAATCCACCTCATCATTCACCATTATCTGCCTACATTATATGTCAAATCCCTTCCTCCACGCCGGAAAAATTGCGGTTCCTAAGAAAAGTGTACAAGCAGCTGTTATAAATCCGAAAAGACCTTTTTGTCTCTGGGAACCGTCCAAATTAGAAATGACAACACATATCAACTATGTCATCTTGTCGCCAGTACTACTACCGTGTTAGTGAACTCTCTCTTCATCAACCGCGTTTGCACGCCCTCCGTACTCGATCAAATCATCCACATATGTCTCATCTTCGCCAGTACCGTCCTCCCTGTCAAAGGTTCGTCCCGTCAGCGCAACGGCGTGCTTTACGTGATGAAATTGATGATGAGAAATATCTTTAGGGACAGTAAAATTCTGGCTGTGCTCTGATGTTGTTGATATTTCGGCCAAGGAATATGTGAATAGCGTATGACTAGGATACTTGATGATACGACAGCGCATGTAAGTAATAATAGACATTATTGGCATTTCAGTCAAACAGCTGTACTGGGAATTCTCAAAGCAAATCTTAACGAAGAAGGAAGTCGGATAGAGGTATAGAACAAAGTTCATAGATACTCGTGCCATCAAACTCTAGTCCATTCGTTGAGGTTATAGCATGTGCTAAGTCACGATGCTAGGCTGCTAGTGAGCAGTCTCTGGGCTCGATGAGTGACTACTAGGTAGGACGTCTTCTTGAATGAATGGGTTGGCGAACTAGTTAGATCTAGTGGAGATGATTGCTGGCTCATGGCTGCTAAGTGGTGAATCTGGAAGTTAAGGACTTGTCGGTTACACTCTTGAAGACGGGCAATCAGGCGACTCGAAGTATAATTAACCTTCATAGGAGTCGGAAAGTACGGCATCCGGAGCCGCATTATTTTTTTATCGATCACGCTATGGTAATGACATATTGAAGGGTTTAAATTTGACGCGCGAATATCTCGACCTCGTGGGCACTCGGGAGTTTTCTCTACATCCTTCGGAAAGCAAGACAGGCTCAAGAACTGACTTGCTTCGAGGATTACGAGGAGAGCAGCATTTTGGGAGTCACTATTAGATCTTGTATACCATGGTACTTGATTTCTACGGGCTCTTTCGTACGTTGCTAACCAGAAAGAGCTGTATACAAGCCAATTGTAACTGTAACATCTACACTGTGTACCGAAGCACAGAAGTAGCGCCAATATGAATGGTCACCCAAATTTCGCCCGACTTCTCTGGTGATGAGCTCCGAGAAGCATTTTTGATAATCCTTCCATTGTTAAGTCTTTCACTAAGCATTCTTTTTCGACTTGATTCGGCCATCGCGATGTCTTTGACAGACTCTGATCCTCCTTCCGCCTCTGGTTATATTATTCCTTCTATCACAAACGTTACTGCGTCGGACTCTGTTTCAGCTCACGTCGCTACGGCGCCGGACCCATCTGCAAGCATCGAGGATCCAATACCGAGAGGTTGAGATATTGATCACAGTCATTTGCGGATTATAAGTCTAATCGATACATAGAAATAAGCGAACGCCTCTTCGAAGCAGTAAATGAAAACAACGTTGATATCGTTAATGAGCTCCTGACTCAAATATCAAAACCCGACTTAGATTCAAGACATGGAGAATGTGAAGAAACGGCTTTGCTTGCAGCTTGCAACAAAGGCTATCTTGAGGTTACCAGAAGTCTTGTCCAGGCTGGCGCTGACATGAGCATAATACTGGACCGGGGAAGAAATCCGACGCGAATGAATGCACTTCTAACTGCAGTGGACCACATGCATCTCGATATTGTCCGCTTTCTGATAGAGGCCGGGGCCAAGCTAGATGACAAAGGGCTTACCATAGCAAACCAGATGGCCAGAGTTGCAGCGAAGGAGGGATGCTTGGATACCGTCCAGTGTCTGGTTGCAGCTAGTGTCAATCCAAGATGTATGAATGAGCTTAATCCAGGCTCGAGTATGCTAGGGCATGGGTTGGGTCGGGTTAGGTATAGGTTTCTCTAAATATTTTTATAACCTGCATAGGTTAGGTTTTAGAAATATTACGACCTAACCTAAATAGGTTAGGTTTCTATAAGTCTAGCCTATAGATTATATTTATTAATAGATAACCTAAATAAAGGACTAATACTATATAATTTAGGTTAACCTAAAAAGTTTAGTATAGTATTTAATAATTATATCTTACTACTAATTTTTTAGTAAGTTATAAAAGTATTAATTAAGATTTAGAATTAGTTTATTAGTTTTATTATTTATAAATAATTATATAACTATAATTCTCTTCTTATTTTCTAAAGTTTGCTAGTTCTAATTACCTTTCTATAATAAAGTTATTAGTTAATTTTAAATACTTATCTAATAGTCTATAACCTAGCTAGTATATAGAGCTTTTATTAAGTTTATATCCTTTTACTAGATTATTACTCTCTTTATATAAATTATATAAAGATTAGTATCTATAAAAATTAATAACTTATAATCTAGAAAATAAAAGTATAACTTACTTTTAAAGTATATAATAAAATAAGCTTCTACTAATTCTTATAAATATTAAATTATACTACTTTACTAATACGTATTTAGATTTATTAAACTACTATTATTACTAAAAGTTCCTTAGAACGTAACGTAAATCTTATAAACTAATTTTATAAATAGTATTTTAGGAATTAGAAGATTATAAGCTTTCTAAATTTAGTAGATTTTATATAGAGCCTTTACTAGTATTATAGTTAATATTTATAAAAAAAATAAAGCGTATAAAACTTACTACTAGGTTTAGTATATTAAGATATATAATAATAAGTATTCTACTAATTATAATAGTTTCTATAAGTTAAAGCTTTTTTATAATAGTTTCTATAAGCTATAGCTAGGTTTTATTAGCATTAAGAAGTTAGTTATTAGTATAAAGTAGTTTATTAAGATTACTATTAATATATAGAAGTTTATAAAGGTTATAGCTAGGTTAGAGTAGTTTATAAAGATAGTATAAAGAGGTTTAAAGACTATAAAAGTTACTACTAGGTTAGAGTAGTTTATAAAGAATTTATAAAGAAATTTAAAAGCTATAAAAGTTATTACTAGGTTAGAATAGTTTATAGAAGTTATATAAGAAGGTTTAGAGTATTATAAAGTTTATTAGAGTCTAGAGAAGTATAGAGAGAAAAGAATTAAGGTTATTTAGGTATATTATAGTAGTAATAAAGCTCTTTAAAATAGTAAAGGTTTAGATAGTAAAAGTAAAAAAGACTTAGAGATCTTAAAGAAGTAGAAAAAGTTAAAGAAAGAAGAATAAATAAATTTTTTAAAGACGTAAGAAGTAAGCTTATTACTTATTAAAAACTATCTTTTAATATTTTTTTATAAAGAGAAAATATTTAAAGTATTAAACTAGTATAATTTAAAACTTTAAAAGCTTAATTAATTAAAAAGAGTAAAGTAATAAAGAAGAATAAGTAATAGTAGAGTTAATTTAAAATAATAAGAGTATTATAATCTAGTACTAGAATTAATATATTCTAAAGAGTATTACTTAAAAGACTATACGTATATACTACTTTATATTACTTATATACTTTAATTTCTTTTATATACTCTCTTTTAATTAGTAATAATAATTCCTATATTTTTTCTATTAGTCTTAGTTTTAGTTTCTTAGCTTAATTAATACTTATTTAACTTCTTAAAACTTTATTCTCTTAGTATAAGTACTAAGAAGCTTATAAATTAATTATCTTAAAATCTTTACGTAATTAAGAATTATACTTATTATACTAATCTTAATAGCTATACTATAGAATATAATTACCTTAAGAAGAATAATAATACTTATATTAATTATAAAAATAATAAAGAGTATAAGACTATAGAATATTAAGAAGCTTCTAAAGACTAATATATTACTATTTTTTCTACTTATATAAGACTTTTTAGATAAGAGTAGTATATACTTTTTTACTATTAGATTTTCTTTATTAATTTTTCTTAGTATTAATACTAGTAAATCTATAGAATTACTTAGCTAGAAACTTAAGTATGCTATTTATTAAACTAGACTATATTTTACTATTATTACTTTATTAGCTTATTATTAAAAATTAATAAAAATAAAGTATAAGAAGTCTAAGTAGTATAATATATACGTTAACGTTAATAAAAGCGTTACTTATAATTATAATATTACTACTAGCTATATTATTTCTAAAGAGGCTTCTTAAATTATCTTTAATCTAAAATTTTATTAACTTCTCTATAAGCGTAGTTACTAAGAGCGTAATTTATAAATTTTATTTTTCTCTTAGGTTAACTTTACTTATAAATAGTAAGAAGCTATTTATAACGTTTTTCTTATTAGTTACGTTATTAGAAATTTAGCTAATAAGAAAACTAGCCTTATTAAGGACTATTACTATTTTTAGATTCTTATTCTTATAAAAACTCTTAATATAAGTTTTTTATACTTAGTATATATAAATTTAACTAATACTATATAAGAAATACTTTCTAGACTTTACTAGATTATATACTATAGAGAATTAGAAAGAGGATTAAAAGTTAATAGACTTTAACTATAGATATTAGCTATTAACTTATACTTAGAAGAAATTTCTAAAATTATTTTATAAAATAATTATAAGATATAATAAAGCTAATACTAAAATTAATACTAATAAATTTCTAAACTTATTATAAATATAGTAGTTATTTTCCTAGTACTAGTCTTATTTTTATTAAGATAAAGTAAAGAATAATTATAAATTTAATAACTTAGTATCTTAACTTCTAAGAGGAAATATTATTTAATAAAGTAATTTAGGAAATAGAGGATTAAAAAGTTTAAGAAATTAATAGTTTATTTACCCTAGAGCTTTAAAAAGAGGCTTAGAAGTTAATATAAAAAATACTAATAAAGTTTAAGAAGTTAGTAGTAAAGATTTACTTATATTTAGCTTTAAGCGTAAGATTCTTTTTAGTTTCTTTAGTAAATATAAGTTAGTTTATTATAACTAATACTTAATTTAGATAAAATAAGAATACTTATTAATTAGTATTAGCTTTAATTAGAGTTCTAGAAAATAATATTTTTCTAATAAAGTATAATTAAATATTAATTAGAAAATAAGATTATAGACATAGTACTATTTAAAGTATTAGAATACTAAAATAGAATTATTTATTCTAACTTATATAAATCTAACTTACTATTTTTAACTTTATAATCCTAATATAATAAATAGTTAAGCTTTAATATAAATAGTTATATTTTCTAATTATTTATTATTAGCTTTAATTAAAAATGCTAATTTTATTTTAAAAGCTAAGACTTTTAATTTATAAGCTATATTATAGATTTATACTACTCTTATTAGTTATAAGTCTTTAACTTATTACTATAAGTTTTTTTTATATAGTTAGACTAATAAAATAGAAATATAATAATTTCTTTTATAACTTCTTAAGCTACCTTTTTGCCTTATAGACTTTTCTCTTATATCTTAAATATCTATTTATTAAGAGATTACTCTAAGAATATATTAGTATAAATAGCTTAGTCTAAATCTAAGCTTCTAGTTATTTAAGAAAAAGAGTATATATAAATAGTATTAATAGTAAGTAATAATTAAGCCTAAGAAGAATTATTTTATAAATATAATAAAACCTTTATTATAACTTAAATATAGTATTAATAATAGGCTAGTATTAGTAAAGTTAACTTAGTAGCTTAAAAAACTTCTAATATAATATAAATAAATATTTCTTTAGAATATAGAATATTAGTAGTTTATTAATTATATATTTTTT
>MU004234.1:4670-97755 GCA_010405405.1 Microthyrium microscopicum | reverse complement strand
AGCTAAGTAAGGCTATAATATTCTTATTAGCATATTTCTACTCTATCTTATTCTTAAAGACTATTTTAGTAAAGTCTATAATATTAGTAGTTAAGATTTAGTTATTATAGGACGTAATAATATTATTACTAGTAGGAATAGTTACTATAGTCTTACTAGAGTTAAAGTTATTCTTAATAAGAACCTAAGAGCCTTTAATAGAATCTTTAAGTAACTTATTTATATTAATATTTACTTTAAATAAAGATAGGTTTAAAAGTATATAGGTTAGTTAAGATAAGTTATTAAAGGTTAGAAGGGTATAAAGTATACTAAAATAGGTTAAGAGGACTTAAAAAGGTGCTAAGTAGCTTAATAACTAAGAAGAGAAAATTTATAGTTACTAGAAAGGAACCTATAACGTAAAATAAGTTAGTAATAGTAATCTTTACGTATATTTATAAAACTATAGAATTTCTACTTACCTTAAGATTTAGAGTATAAAAGATAAGAAATAAAGAATTTAGAGTAAGAAGGGTTATTTTATACTTAAATCTTTTTATCTTTTTAAAATAGCTAAGTATTAACGTAATAGTACTTAGTAAAGACTTATAAGAGCTTCTTATAATAAAAGAAAGTTGCGCATAGTATAGTAAGTACTTAAAGAGGTTATAACTTCCTAAATAGGAAAGTATAATCTTAGCCTTAGAGTTTCTAAACTTTTAAGTAAGGATTTAAATACCTTATTATAAATAACGTAAAATAATTCTTAATTAGACGTAAGAAGCGTTAAAATACGTATATAAGGAGTACCCTTTTAAGAACCCTTTTTAACATAAAATAGGGTTAAAATATGCTTTTAATCTAGAGCTAAATAAGGCTTATAAAGTAGTTTTATATATAAGTTATAACTACTTAACCTATTATAAAGCTAATTATACTAAACTAATATAAACTTAGTATATTTAATATAGTATAACTAATTAAGTTAAACTATATATATTTTAATAACTAGATAACCTATACTATATATAGAATAATTATCTAGTAGTATTTTAATAAGATCTAATTAAATATAAATAGTAGTACTACGCTATATTTATAAATAGGTTAATTTAGCTCTAATAAAGCTAGTATTAACTAATTAAGACCCTAATAGAGCTATTAACTACTTATTAAATATCCTACTAATATATTAGACCTTAATAACTAGACTTCTTTAAGTTTAAGTTAATATAGTTAATTATAGCCTAAGACTAGTAGAAAATAGAGAGCTATTTATCTAGAGTAGATAAAAAATAGAGAGCTATCTATCTTAAATAAGTAATATACTAAAGCTAAAGAATAAAAATATTACTAGGCTATAGAAGACTCTCTAAGATATAAATAACTTAATTCTATACGTTTAGTTAAGCCTTATCCTCTCCTAAGTCTTAGTATAATAGAGTATAGTTAAAAGCTATAAATAAGCATAAGAAATATCTATTAGAACCTTTAAATATGCTCTTTAGGATAAATAGCCTTAAGAAGGAGGATAATATTAGGAACTAGGATACCTTTAGTTTAAGATAATTACTAATAAGATACGTCTACATAGAATGAAGCATTATTAGTTAGGTTAACTAATAACGACCTATTATAAATATAGATAGCTTAGTAGAGTCCTTATAGCTCTAGGTAATAAAGAAGAAAGATTATAGAGGTCTAAGTAACTTCCTAGCAATTACTCTCGTCTCTATTTTTATATATCTACTTAAACCGTAATAATTATAGTCTTTACCTACTTAGAACGACCCGTTTCTAATAGACGTAGTTATATTCCTTTTATAATATTTATCTAGCTTATTAATAGCTAGATTTATAGCTTTAATAAAAAACTTCTTTTCTTCGTAACTAGATAAAGAATCTAAATTATTTTCTATTAAATACTTCTTCTCTTCTAGCTACTAAAATAATTAGTAAATATATAATAAAGTCTAATTAATTGTACTATAAATTTGACCTTATAGCTTAGTAGAAGGATAAACAAAGTAATTTAATATATCTCTTAAAGTAACTAATACGTGCTAATTGCTATTAGTTAATAATAATTAATTTCTAAACTTTTGCTTAGTTATATTATTAAAAATATATAAAATACATTTTTTAAGAAGAATAAAAGAATTAAGAGTATAATAAGTAGAATTCTATCTAGTATCATTATCTAAAGCTACTTTATTAATCTTAGTAGTAATAGGAATCTCGCTATTACGACGGTAAATACGTAGACTAATAATAAATAATCTTTTATAAACTCCTACGTATTTAATAGAAGTAATAATTCTTCTTACTTTTTGTATTAAACCTAAAGGCTTAGTACTATCTTTACTTTCTATATTATCTTCTTCATCGTTATTATCTTCTAAATTTAATAGCGTATTAATATAAGCTATTAAATTAACTTCTATATCATAAGAAGCTAGAAAACGTTTTAATACTTCTTTAGCTACTAAATTAATAATATAAGTAGTATAACAAATATTATAAAAACTTATAGAGTCTCTAGAAAACGCTTTAAGTTTTAATTAATCTACTAGAGTATTATTATTACTAGCATTATCTCTAGTAATACTAATAATATTTGAAATATCTAGACTATAATTAATTAAATAAGTATTAAATACTTAAGAAATATAAATACTAGTATAGCTTTTAGTTAACTCTTTAAATCTTATTAACTTATATTGTAATTTTGTATTATTATTAATATATATTAATATTATACCTAAAAAGGTAGTTTAATTACTAGCTATCTAAGCATTTAAAGTAATAGAGAAGTAATTTCTATTTTTTATTACTTATTTAACTTCTAATCTAAATATTTTAAGAGAGTCGTTAAACGTTGTATCTAATAGCTTTTTAACGTTATTATAGTTAGCTTTAGGCGTATTATAATTATAATATTCTAATAGGTCTCTAAAAGATTAAGAATCTAAGATATTAAAAGATAGATTATTATCTATAATAAAAGCTAGAATTAAATATAGAGCTTCTTCTTATAGAAACTCATAATTAGTACTAGATCTTATACGTTTTCTAGTATCTAGACTACTAGCTACTCTAGTAAATAGAGAGATAATAGAAATATTTGGATTATTAATAGAGCTAGTAATTAATGCTTATTCTATATTATAGTCTTCTATAGTCTATTTAGTATTATATTCTTCTTATCTAGTAGCTATAGTAGGATAATGTCTTCTATAATATATAGCAAAATTAGAAGTTAAAAAATCCTTAAAAGGAACAATTCTTTCATAATTAGATAAGCAAAGAGAATAAGTTATTTTAAACTCTCTAGATTTATTAAAATTAATAGGTAATAGTTCTCTAGTAAATAAACCATATTTAAAGATATAAGTAGCACTAGGGCTACTATCATTTAATCTATAAGTAGATTTATTATATTTATTACCTCTATATTTATTTAATCTAACAGTAACTTAAGAAGTACTATTAGAAGGACCTATACTAGTATCTAAATTAGATAGTTAGCTAGCAGGCTAAGTATTAGGTAGATTAAGATTAGAATTATTATTATTTATTTCTAAATTATTAATATTACTTATTTTATATAATAAATAGAGAATATAAATCTAGGTACTTCTTTTATTTCTAGATTAAAATCTAGAGCTAGATAAGGAATTCTAAATTCATAGATCTATTAGAAATATACGAAAGTAGATAGTACAAATTTTACTAGTCTTAAATAGTACAACTAAGTAAGAAGTAAATAAAAACAAAAAAGAAATATTTTTTTATTATTTTTTATTTTTTTAGTTTTTTAATATAAATCTATATAGAATATAGAAAGATATAATATAATAACTCTAGTAAACTAGAGAATACTATAAAGATAGATTAAGATAATAAAGAGTCTATAAAATAGCTAATAAATAACTAAGTTATAGAAAACTTAAGTAGAAATTAAAAAATAAAAACTATATTATAAAATAATAATAGCTTTTAAACTTTATTTTAGCTAAATAATAAAGAATAGCGTATAGTATATACTATAAAGATAAATCTTAAATAGAATAAAGAAATATTAAAGAAAATATAAATATAATCTCTAATAAAAATAGTAATAAACTAAATTATAAAAGTTAGTAAAATATTTCTAAAATATAAGTAAATAACTTACTACTAATAGTAATACTAAAAGTATAAAGTAGAAATACTACTAGAAAAGAAGCCTAAATTAAATATTAGAATATAGTAAAAAAATAAAAAAAAGTAAAAAAAAGTAAAAAATAAACTTACTAAAAAAAGCTATAAAAAGCTTTAAAAAAGTATTTTCTATACTTCTAGAAATAGAAATAAAAAGTAGAGACTACTTAGTAATATACTAAATAACTAAAAAAAAAGTTAGATAAAAAATAAAAAAAGTAAAAAAAAAACTTACTAGAAAAATCTATAAAAAAAGTAGGAATATATACCCTAAAAGGATAATAATATATAAACTAGTTAAGAGTAGTAGTACTTTAGAATATATTTCTAAAAAGTAATTTTTTTATAAAATTTAAGAAAGAAGAATTAAAAGAGAGAGAAGAGTACCTTATATAGAGATTTTAGATCGGATTAACTATAATCTAGCTTAAAATATAGTTAAACTAATTAGAATATAGTTAGTCTAATCTAAAATCTCTATATAAGTTGCCCTTCCCTCTCTTTTAATTCTTCTTTCTTAAATTATTAAAGTTTTATCTTTTTAGTTTCTAGCTATGGCTAGCATCTAAAAGATATTATTTTTATATCCTTTTTTCCTCCTCTTTCTAGCTATAGTCTTTATTTAGCCTATCTTAGCCTAGTTCGTAAGTTATTCTAATTTTTATAAAGATTTTTTTATTTTTTACTTTTATTAACTTTTTAAATTAGAATGCCTTAGCTAGACCCCTATGCAATAAAACCTATTAATAAGTAACTAAACCCTTTATATAACTAATACTAATATTAATAGAGCGTTCTTTCTTACGTAAGTAGCTTATTAAAGCTTAAAGATTTTAAGCAGAGTTTTTAGGCTACTAAAATACCTTAATTTTAAACGAAAGAATATCTAATCTTGAAATCTTTATCCTAAAAAGGGATAGCGCTATTAATAGCCCTTATTTAGGCTATATAGTCTTCTTTATAGACGAATAGAAACTTAAATATACCTATTTTAGTATTAAAAATAACCTACTTTACTAAGAAATTAATCTTAATTATACTTTTACTATATATTATGCTTTAGAAGTACGTAAGATTAATATAAATTATACCTTCCTATATAATTAAGTAGATACTACTATACCTATTCTATCTACTACTGTCTAAATTTAGACTAGTATAGGTTGTTAATAAACAATTAATATACTAGTATTAAGTACAAATTAGTTAGGGCTAAAAATAGCCTTTAAAAAGCAACTTAAAAGGTATCTAGAAGCTATAAAGTAAGTAATATTTCTTTATTTTATTAATTAATTAATTAATAACTAATTATTAAATAGATCTCCTCTAAGCCCTAGTTATAAACTATCTTCTCCTTCTACTAGTACTTTTTAATTTAGGATCCTAAGGTAAGTTATATTCTATTATTTTATTAATTAATATCTAATAAATAATAGTCGTCCTAAAAGCCCTATTTTTAGACCCTAAGAACTAACTATTTAAGAAGCTCTTTGTATACTTACTAAAAAGCATTTAGCTTAAAAAGCTACTAAAAAAGAAGCTATAAAAGCTAAAAGAGTAGCTTTTAGAGCTAAATTACAATAAAAGCACTTAGATAAAGTAGCAAACGATTAGGCTATTAAAAAGGCTAAAAAAGTAGCTACCGCTATTAAGTATGTAGCTTATATTGTAAGTTACTAATTATTATTAATTTTAATACTTTAGCTAATTTCTTTTAGGCAGAAAAACAGGCTTTAGCAAAGCCAAAACCAGTAGCTTTTAAAACGGCTCTAGACGGTTATATTTCCAAATTAGGAAATACTTCTTATCTTAGCGCTAGTTTTATTACTACCGTTAATAAAGAAGATAAAGTAGACTTTGAATAGGAAGATTTAGATATTATAGATTGGTAGTTCTTATTTTTAGTTTTTGTTTTTACGTCTATACTTATTTAGTTTTTCTTTTATACTAAAACAAAGGGGAAAGATAGCTTAGAAAATATAGTATTTTTTTCTAATTATAATGCATATCTTTTTATATCTTATCTTTTAGTTATAGATATAATATTTATTAAAATTTAAAGTTAAATTTAATATTTAATATAATATTATAAGACATAGATAAGAAAATCTAAATAAGCTATCTTAAAGAACGTAGCTTTTACTATAGGTTAGTATTTTTATTAGATATAATAACTTAATAATAACTACTATTACTAAATAGTTAAAAATATAAATAAATCTTTCTATTATATATAATAGTTATAACTAATATTTATACTAGTAATTAAGTCTATAGTAATATTAAGCTAATATATACTTTAGTACTATATATATATTCTATATATTACTTAGAATTTAATATAATATCTAAGTAAATATATTTCTTTTACTTAAAGTATTAAATACTATTATAAATATTAAGTTATAAGCTAAAACTAATCTATAGCCTTAAAGAATATACTTAGTTTAGTATAATATATCTTAAACTATTTCTTATTATACTATAGTTAGTATTATATAAAATTAAATCTAAGATTTTAAATTTATTAAGTTATTTTAGAAAACTCATTATAACGCTATAACTAGTAGTATTTAATAAAAACTAAGACTAGATCTGAAATCTCCTAGTCTAGAGCTATCGAATGATATAAAAATTATTTAAAAATAAATATATTTAAATTATAATAAGTATTATCTAGTTTGACTAGTATACTTAATTAAATACTAGTATTTACTAGATTAATATAATTATATACTAGTACTAGATTAGACTAGTTTTTACTAAAACTAGATACTAGTAATACTAGATTTAGTCCAAAAAATCTCAAACTAGATACTAGACTAGATTAGATTTACTAGATACTAGATTAGATAAAACATACTAGATTCGCAACCCTGAATATGTCTTTATAAATACTAAGGATAAAAACTTTAAAAAGAAGTTTACTTTTAACGAAGCTAATTAGTTAGCACTAAAGAATTTAAAAGATATTCTTAAGTTTTTTAATGTACCTATAGTTGCTCTATAAGGGCAAATTTATACTACATTAAATTAAACGCTTTTATATATTTATTCTTTATTTAATAAATTAGAAGAAAAGATACTTAAATTTTTAATATCTATTAGATCTATTTTATTAGCTAATTATCTAAAGCGTAAATACTTTATTAAAGCTATAAAAGCAGGTATTAAAAAGCTAGAAGAGTACTATCTTTATAAGATTTATAATCTAGAATAGGTAAAAAAGTTAAAACCTTTTATTCTAGTATTAATTCTAGATCTTAGATATAAAATAGAGTATTTTAAAAATACGCCTTATAGTATATTATATTACTACAACGATATTCTAAGTAATGTATCTAAACTATTTAAAGATAAATATTATATAGCTTTTAGAAAGCTAAATCCTAGTTCTTTAGGTACTCAAAATAGTAATATTCCTATTATTATTCCAAACAAATAACAAAACGAGTTTTTTATTCCAATTAGTAATAATACTCTTATAGAAGAGGAATTTATTTATTATTTAAGAGAAGTACGCGTTACTAATCCTAAAATGTCTCCTTTAAAATACTAGAATATAAAACAAATAGAATTTTCTATTTTATTTTATAAGAATAACTAGATTTAATACTAGTATTCTTTCAGAACTAACCTATTCAGCTATTAGTTCTTTATAGTCTTTGTTATCTAATCAAAGATCTTTATAATCTAATCAAAGATCTTTATTAGATCTTTATAGATTACTAACAAAGGCTAAGATAATCTTTATTCCCTTAGGTATATTTAACGCCCTAGAATTCCCCCTAATTCTAGAGGCTTTAGAGATTCTACACACGATTATTTAGTATACAATATAACACACTAGTTAACACTAGTCCTATTACATCCTTTCTATACCTTTATAATAGCACTACTCATATTCCTATTCTTATAGGTTATAAGCCTAAAACAAAGCCAAAAAGCATCTAATTAAAACTAATCTTTTTAAGAATAAAGAAACGACGCTAGTAAGCATTTAGCTAATAAGACACTTTAAACGCTACATCTCTACACATATATTCTAACTATACTCCATTACTTCTACATAAGAACAAGTAAATTTAACCAACTTTACTTAATAATATCTTTACCAAAAATAGATATTTTAGCTTTAAATTTTTAATACTATTAGATTTAACTAATACAAAGCTATAGATCCCTACAAAATTACGAAATTACGTAGTTCTAATAACTACAATATATAGAAGCTATAAATACATGCCATTCTAGTAAATAAAGAAATAGATAAGGCTATTAAAGATAACATAGTCGTTCAGGCTAAGATAGACGCTAAAACACTATCCTATATTAGGCTAGCCCTAGAAAACGGACCCTTACTACAAGTTAGTAAATACAATATAGCTCTAGAGACCTAGATAGCCCTTAGTAATTTATATAGTTCTAAAGGTTTCTCTAGTAAATTCCTAATTTATAAGGAGTTCTTCAATACTAGCCTAACCTAATTTAACTCTATAGAAGAGTTTCTAAATTAAATTAAATCGTTATCTAATCAACTCGTTTCAAAAGACATAGAATTACTAAAACAAGTCATAGCTACCTAGTTACTTAATAGGCTAATACTAAGCTATAACGCTTTTATTAATATTATTACGTAATCTTACTATAATAAGACGCTAGAGATAGATCTAGAAGTTCTTTTTGCTAATTTACTAGACAAATCTAGAAGATAAGAACACCTAGAAAAAGAAACAGCACTCTATAGTAATTATAGATCTAACGATAAATCTAATAATTAATACAGCGCTAGACGTAATAATTAACCTAATTCTAGTAAATAGTGCCACTACTATAAAAAGATAGGCTATTACTTAGCAAGCTATTAGTTCCATCATAAAGACAAAACAAACAAACAAGAATCTAGATCTAGATCTAACAATAATCTAAATACGGCTAGATATTCTCTAGGAACTAGAGAGTTATTTAAACGTTAAGAACAAGCTAATGTTGCTATTAATTATAGCAAGCCTAGAATTAAATTAACAACTTAAAAAACGCTAAATAATAGCAAGATCTCAAAGGATTCTAGTAAGAAATCTAAATCTACTAAGCCCATTTAAGCTAGAACAGAAGATCAGGTACTAGTTACTACTAGTTCTAACCTAGATTCACCAATAGAGCTAGACTTCAATCTAGATCTAGATAACAAAAGCACTAAAAGCGAAGAATCTAACACCGTTCAGCCTAAGACACCAGGTGCTTACGTTGAAGATGTTATAGATTACTTAGACACTAAGGAACAAGCATTTAGGGGCTAGTTCTCATTTAATAGTAGATAAGACATAGTTTCATTATTTTAAACCATATAATATTCCTATTAATTAGGGCAAGGCAGGCACTATTATAGCTACTAGAATTAGAGATATAGTAGTTAGACTTAGTAGAATATTATTTAAATTAAAAGACTATTTATATTATCCTAATCTAGGCGTCAATTTAATTTCTATAAGTAAGTTATCTTCTAATTTTACTATAGAATTTAAAGATAATACAGCTCTAATTTATAAAGATAAAAAGCTTATTATAATAGCTCTTAAAGTTAATAACTTATATCTACTTAAATTAGATATAGAGAACTATTTTATTTCTAGAACAGCTACTTCTATTACAAGTAATAATAATAAAAAGAAAGCTAAAAAGCTAGTAACGCTATCTACCTTAGTATAGCATAAAAGACTAAGACACGCTTCTAGTAGAAAATTATATCTATTATATAAAGCTAAATTAATAGCTATTACAAATCTAGGTAAATTTAATTCTAGTAAATATAATATATATATTAAAAGTAAAATAACTAATTACAAAAATAAAGATATAATAGAGAAACTAAAATACTTCTTAGATAAGATAGTAGCTAATTTATACGGCCCTATAAATCTAACTACTTTTAATAGTTTCTATTATATTCTACTAGCTATAGACATTACTACTAGATATCTAGAAATATATCTACTACGTACTAAGGATAAAATATATCCTAATATAGTAGAAATTAAACGTTTAGTTAAAAACGAATACTATTATAATAATAGTAATAATAAAAGAAGATTAATTACTTTTAAATCTAACGAAGGTTAAGAATTTAAAAATAGAAAGCTTAATAACTTTCTAAAAAAAGAAGGCGTTAGATAAGAACATAGTGCTCCTTATATATACGAACAAAATAGTATAATAGAAATTTATAACTATATAATTATTACTAAAATAAACATAATGTTAAAAGAGAGTAATCTACCTAAAACCTTTTAGGGAGAAGCTACTCTAACAGCTATTTATATTTATAATAGAACGCCAAATAGTAGCCTAGACAATAAGACACCCTATAAGTATAAATATAATATAAAACCAAAATTAGATTAATTAAAAATCTTTAGATCTATAGTTTTATATAAAGATAAAAGTATAGGTTTAAAAAAGCTAGATTCTAAGGCGAAACTTAGAATTCTAGTTAGCCTAGGCACTAATATATTTAAAATCTATAATATTAAATCTAAATCTACTTAATAGGTTAGAGATTTAGTTATATTTAAAAATAAATACTATAAATAAGAACTTTACGATATAGAAAACTATAAAAAGAAGGAGCTAATAGATTTTATTATAAAGAACAAAGTAGCAAAAAATAATATTAATCAAATTAACGTTATTAAAATAGATAACTTAGAAAATTAAGTTAAAATAGCTAGCATTATAATTAATAAACTTGCTATTAATAATAATACAACCCTAGATTTAGCTAATCTAGAAGAAGATAACGTATTTATTATAATAAAAAGTAATCTACTAAATAAAAAACCTAAAATATATAATTAAGCTATTAAAAGCTTAGATAAAAATAAATAGTTAGAAGCTATGAAAGCTAAAGTAGATAAATTAGAACTACAAAAGACCTAGAATTTAGTAGATAATTCTATAGATTTAAAGGTTCTTAGAGGCTACTAGGTATATAAAATTAAAATAGACGCCCTTAATAATCTAGTTAAATATAAAGCTAGATAGGTAGTAAAAGGATTTACACAAGAACTAGGTTTAGATTACAACGAAACCTATATATCTATATATAGAGCAGAAGCTTATAGAATATTATTTTCTATAAGTAATTTACTAGATCTAGAAATATAGCAATAAGATATTAAAAACACATTTATTTACACTAAAATAGATAAAGATATTTATCTAGAATAACTAATTAGATTTATAACAAAAAATACTAAAAATAAAGTATATAAGCTAAATAAAGCACTATATAGCTTAAAATAGTCTCCTAGACTATAGCTTAATTATCTAACTACGGTATTAAATAAGTACAAATTTAAAATAATCTTACTATACTTATATAAGAATATAAAGTCTAATATTATAATTCTTATTTATATAGACAATATATTACTATTTAGCCTAAGTTTAAAAGATATTAATAATCTTTATACTAAATTACGTTCAGACCTAAAAGTAACTAATTTAGGCAAAGTAAATACATTCCTAGGAATTTAAATTAAAAAAGATAGATCTAGAAGAATACTAGAACTAAGCCAAGAAAAATATTTAAATAATATTATTAAATAGTTTAATAAAGAGGATTTAAAGCCCTGTTCTATACTTACAGAACTAAGTGTTAAAAGTAGAAAAAATAGCAATAAAAATATTAATTTAATTAATTTAAAACTATATTAGTAATAGGTAGAAGCGCTAATTTATTTAACTACTAAAATAAGGCTAGATATAGTATATTCTATTAGTTTCTATACTAGATTTATAGCTAATCCCTTAGAAGAACACTTTAAATTATTAAATAAAGTATAGAAATATCTAAATTACACTAAAAACTATAAACTAATTTATATAGCTAGTAACTAGTATAAAATAACTTAATCTAACATAGAACTAATAGAATTCTCAGACTTAGATTAGAGGGGTAATTTAGATTCTAGACGATCTACTACTAGTTACGTATTTAAATTAGGAAATAACGTAATTAGTTAGTCTAGTAAACTATAGAAATCCATAGTATTATCTAGCTACGAAGCAGAATATATTACTTTAAAAGAAATAGTTAAAGAACTAATGTTTCTAAAAGAATTACTTAATAAAATTAACATAATTAAATATAAATCTATTAATATATTTATAGATAGTAAATCTACTATAGAACTAGCTAATAATCTAGAACACCACGCTAGATCTAAATATATAAATATATAATATTACTTTATAAGAGAAAACGTATAAAATAAAATAGTAGTATTAAACTATATTAATACTAAGAACTAGCTAGCAGATATATTTACTAAAGGATTAAATTCTATTATATTTAATCACCTAGCACCTAATCTAGGAGTTAGAAGATAAATAATAGCTAAAAAGCTAAAAATAATAAAGAAAGTAAGAAATCTACTTACTAAATTAACTTATTAGAAAAGTTAAAATATAACTATATTATTAGTTATAATATAATCTAAAAATACTAGATTATAAGAAGATATAGTTAGCAAGTCTAACTATAGTTAAAAAACACCTTAAATAAATTAAATTCTAATAGAATAAACATTAAGGGAGTATGTAAGAATAACTAGATTTAATACTAGTATTCTTTCAGAACTAACCTATTCAGCTATTAGTTCTTTATAGTCTTTATTATCTAATCAAAGATCTTTATAATCTAATTAAAGATCTTTATTAGATCTTTATAGATTACTAATAAAGGCTAAGATAATTTTTATTCCCTTAGGTATATTTAACGCCCTAGAATTCTCCCTAATTCTAGAGGCTTTAGAGATTCTACACACAATTATTCAATATACAATATAACATGCTAGTTAACACTAGTCCTATTACATCCTTTCTATACCTTTATAATAGCGCTACTCGTATTCCTGTTCTCACATATTTTACTTAGCTAAGAAATACTTAATAATACCTACTACTTTAGCTAGTGCTAAAAGTACATTTAGTATTGGTAGTGATATTATTTCTAATAATAGAAATAAGCTTTTAGCTAAAACTTCTAAACGGATTATTTAGTTAAAAAACTAGCAAATGCCTAGTATTAAAGAGCTATAAAAGTCTTTATTATATTTACTAGAAGAGGATAGTAGTAATAGCAATAGTAATAGTGAGGAGGAAAGTAATTATTAGAGGAGTTAAATTGTTTATATTTGTTATTTAGGCGTTAGTAGAGTTAGAATTGTATTTAAATAAAAGAAATAAAAAAATATTGTTTTAACTTAAAATAAGTATTTATATTAAACGAAAGTAGACTATTTAAATTAGAATAAAGAGTTAGATAGTAGTTTATAGGATATAAGGTTAGTAGCATTAGAATTTATATAGAAATTAGACGTTAATAGTATATTATAAAGAGTAGAATAAAAGAATTAAATATAATATAAATAAATAAAGATTTTAAGAATATATATAATTTTATTACTTAAATATAGGTATTAGTATTTAGTATACTATAAAATAAATTAAAATATAGATAATTATAATAGTTATATCTTTTACTCTAGGTATACTATAGCAAAACCCTTATTCTAGCTTATTAAGTAAATTATAATTATTAAAAATAAAATAGTATTATTAGTAATAGTATTAAAACTAGACTTAAATAAGCTTTGAGACCTATAGCATTAGATAGATCATAAAATCTAGAATATTTTAGTATATATATTTATATATATTACTACTATGTAGCTACTTATATTTAAGTTATAAAATAATTATTTAAAAGATATATATTTTAAATTCTTATTTTATAAATCTTAAATATAATCTTAGATTTAAGATTATATAGCTATTTTAGTATGTTTATATAATATAATTTAGACTAATATATACCTACTACTAAGGTCTTTACTATAATATAGATTTAAAGTCTTAAATATAATTTCTTTTTAGAATATTATTATTATTAATTATTATCTTTATTATTATTTTTTATATTTATTAAGCTTAGATAAGATCTTAAATCTAGATTATAGTATATATATAATACTAATATATATATAAGATCTTTAATAACCTATAATACTCCTTATTTATCTAGTATTAAAATATAAACCTTAAACTTTTATTAATATATTTATTAAAAACTCTTAAATACTACTATATATTAGTATATAAGCGACTTATTAAAAAACTAACTCTAGGGCTATCTTCCTTATACTTTAACGAATCTAAATATATAATAATTTATATATTTATCTTAAAATCTACTACTATTAAGTTATTTATACAAACTTTTAAGATTTATCTCTTTTTCTTAATTATTTTATACTCTTAACTTCTAATTATTAGTATTTAAACTAATTATTAGTGTATTTAGCTCTAATTTTTATAGTTTCGTATATATTATAAATCTAGAACCCTAAATCTAAAATATTATTAAGTAATTCATAATATTAAGTACTATATAACTAAATAACCTTTAAAAATATAATATAATTAAATAACTTTATGTTTAAAGTATAATAACTATAGAATAAGACTAGCTATTAAAAAACTAATAACACTATTGTAATCTACGTAAAATTCCAAATTGAATAATATAAAAATAACCCTATAATATTAACCCTAATCTATATATAAAACTAGTATTAGTATACTAGTAATACTAGTACTAGTACTTAAGTATTAGTAGAGTATTTATTATATAATTCTAGACTAGTATAGTACTAGTACTAGTCCTAGATCTTGATTAGACTAGTCTAGTTGAGTTAGTATTAAAATAATCCTATACTAGCCGTACTAGTACTAGTACTCGACTATACTAACTCGAGTTCCAACACTGGTCGGCGACCGCGAAAGGAAGACATCGTGGAGGCCCAGAACAGCAATGAAAGGCTGTCACAATCCTTGTTCATTGGTCAGTTGAGATCGATAAACGACCGATCAAGAGACGGACTCAAAGGGTTTGGCACTAAGTCGACGCGATTGAGAAGTGGCTTGAAAAGCAATGGTGACCCCAAGTCTATCTCAGCGCCCCATCAGTTGTGATGCCAATTGTAATTGCCATGATGAAATAATACAGTCAATATTCGAGATATTCGCAAGTACCGTATGATCAAATGACCTGTAATGAATCTAATGATCAAGAACAACGGTTGGAGCCGAGAGGAAGCCGAAGCTTCTTGAATCATCAATAGCGTATGTTGAAAGTTGATGATAGAACTGGCCTTGAAATTGCATAGGCACTAAGCCTCAAGACTGCAAGGTTACTTTGAGAAAAAATATTCAAGGTTATAAAGCGATTGAAGCTGTAATGTGCGTACGCTTCTTCGCTATATAACAATGGGATACAAGATGTAATTCAAGAGCTGCGAGACTTGTAAATTCCATAAAGGGGTTGTAAAAGATGGTGGCTTGATGCTCCACGACCAACCAAATGACGAAAACATGGCAAAAACAAGCATTATTGGGACGGTACCTGCATTGCGCCTATTTCAGGCGAATAAACAATCGATCTAGACGCCACTATGGAATGAGCAAATAGGGTGGCTTTTGGATGTAGTGTCCACCGTCAATAAGGCTGCTAGGGTGACGATCTAGAATCTCTCATAGCATTCCTCCAGATTTCGGGTTCCTGAAGAATGGTCTTTAGACTTTGCCCAGGATTTGATCGGAGACCTTATTATTAGTATTGAGCCTGCTTTGAAATGGACATTTTAGGATAAGATCCTCTCAGAGCATCATTTATAAGCTCACAAGCTCGTACTTGGTGCGCTTTTAGCATTTTCGTCGCATAATTCTGACCCCTTCGCCGCGACATAGTCTGGAGAAGCTCGACGCAAAGTCGATGATTTTTGAGACTCGACAATTGTTTGGAGGACTGCAATAGGAAAGCTCTCAAACGAAAGATCAGACATATCCTGGTCTATACAAATTTATGGAGCATCGAACATACAGTACCATCGCCGTTCAAAAGCATCCGACGTACCATCGCCGTCCAGGAATCAGAGCCATCCCGAGACCGTCCAATAGATGAACCTACCCTGCCTCATAATCAACAAGATGTTTGCAGAAGACCAAAGAAACTGGCACAGCTTTTTCTAGGGTTGGTAACTGTTGAGTAATTGCTTGGTCATGATGCAACGTTCTGACCAGTGGTCGCTCGGCTCCGACCTGCGGTGATGACTGGCAGCGACGGCGTACGCTCGGAGACAATTTTGACGTCACCTCGCCAATTCAACCGCATCCCAGCAACCATCACGATACATCCTCTCACTGTTCGAAGATACCATGTTTTTGGTATCACGATGGATATTCTATTCTTCTTATCAGAATGCTAGCATGACGGGCCAACAACGGCTCGGATCTTGCAACTCTAAGGACTCGTGCGATGATGCTTAGACTCGCAGTGCCACAACGCGCAATCCGTTCAGATTCCAGATATACTCGCAATATCAGTCCATTGCAATGTACCCTAGGAGCTGAATATCATTTTACATCTACCAACTGGAATCATCATGCCCTACAAAGGTAAGGTACGAGTGACAGTTACCATCGTCAAGCCCTGGAGACGTGAAGATCTTTGCGAACCACTTCCATCTAGCATTTCTAATCGCCAAAATGCATTGATGGGCACACTTATCAGAATTATTTAGCATGCAGGTATATGACTACTGATTACGAATGATAGAAAAATACCTTTGGCCAACTTTAAGCGTCAAACTGAGCAAATTTTCGCGATTTCGCGGCGTGCAAAAGTCAATAAGTCTTTAGGTGTTGCCGCTCGGCGCCGGGGCTTGTGCCTGTACGGCTTCCGAGACTGAACAAACCCAGTAACAAGCACCGACGATTGCAGTTGCCTTCGTAGTTAGCAGTTAAGAACGAGAAGAGGTAGGAGATCACCGGATTTCATCTAGGTCGCCGACAAATATAAGAATAATGGCTCCTGCTATGTACAAATACTTCGTTTCATCCTTACAACAACTACCACTACTTCCACCATAGCAATATAAATTCCAGTGAGGTTATTCAAATCCTTTGCAAGCCCCAATAACATCACTTCTCGGCTTGCCATTTATATCGCTCAAAGAACACTTCAATTTCATTTCCAGAGCTGCTGAGTTCACCTTCCAAGAATTGTTTTCCTCACAAATGTCTCAACAAACTAAAATACCGGGCCCGCCTTATGCTCCTACAACATGGTAAGTGAACATAATTTTCAATGTCATTGTCAAGAAGCTAATAATTCTTAGGCCTTTGGGAGGGATTCCAAAGCCGACTGTGGACATACCAGTTCAATCTGTGTTTCTCTTTCTATACATTCTATCGGCTATCACCCACATGACAATTTATCAGCTGAATAGGAGAAAAGGACATAAGTTTCTAATGTCTCAATTGCTCTTCGGATTTTCCATGGCACGGATTGTAACGAGCATAATGCGCATCTCATCAATTGCTCTTCCACACGACATATCCCTCGCCATCGCTGCTCAGATCTTTACGGCAGCTGGTGTTCTGATCATATTTATCATCAACCTGATCTTCACGCAGCGACTTATGCGAGCGTCTCATCCAGACCTTGGTTGGCACAAATTCTTCAGCCTGGCATTCAAAGTCCTCTACGCCGTTGTTCTCATCGCCATAATCATGGTCATTACAGTGGTTGTCCAAACATTCTACACATTGAATCCGCGCATCCGGAACATTGATCGAGGCATACAGCTATTCGGCGTCACGTACTTTGCCATCGTCTCTTTCATCCCAATTCCAATCGTTCTCCTGGGTCTCGTAATCCCCCGCCGCCACAATCTCGACAAATTCGGCGCCGGCCGCTGGCGTACAAAGGTTCGGGTCCTACTTCTCTCCGCAGTCCTCGTCTGTTTTGGTGCGTCCTACCGCGCTGCCACCTCCTGGAAGACACCAGTACCACGCACTCAACCAATGCCAGCCTACCTCAACAAAGGCGCTTTTTACATCGCCGACTTTGGCGTCGAGATCATTGTGCTCTTCCTCTACGCCTTCCTACGTGTCGATCTACGCTTCCATATCCCGGATGGTGCTCGCGGCTACGGTAGTTATGGTAGCGCACACCTTCCTGGCAAGCAGCTTGAGGAGGAGTCGCGCGCTACTACTGCAATGGCACCGACTCCAGAGCATGGACGATCTTTCTCGCTACCTCGTGTGTCTCATATCTTTTCCGAGGAGGAGACGTTTGATGAGGACGAGTATGCCGAGCATAAGTTGCAGGATGAAGAGAAAGGTCAGAGCGAATCCACGTTGCCAATTCACCCGCTACCTTCCGGCGAACACTCTTTGCCACAACCAAAGCCAGCTGTACCCGGCCCCGAGCGACTATAACTTGCAAGCTGGCGGTCGAACGAATAATGTAATGACCTTTTTGTTTTCTGCAAGGCGCTTGGAGGCATGATATGGCATGATAGATGTAAAACTAATACTGTATAACAATAATACTTAATCCACTACTTTACTATTCCACAACCTACTCTCTGCTCTACTTTTCTCTCTGTTTAGTGAAGAAATCCAAATTCAACTCCGCCTTATCACCCATCCAAACCGCCCTTGTTGTATGATCCTCCACCGCCGAGTTCAGTCCCTCTTCTTCCTCTCCGTCCGTATTCGGATGTACCAAAACAGAAAGCGGCCCTCGATGAACCACCAACCACGCAACAAAAACTCCCAGCTCCTCTGGGGTTCGCAAACTCACTTCAAAAGAGCCCATGGGGAATGGGCCAGCTGGTTCCTCGAATAGGGTGTATATTCGCAGCTCTGGAAACTCATAGCGGACGCGTGTATGTAGTTCTTTGGCGTAGTTGCGCTCCTCCAGAGATGAGAGTGAGAAGAGAATATGGGCATCAAAACCGCCGGTGGTGTAGTAGGTGGTTATTGGCTCGGGAAAGGACTTATAGGCGGTGCCTGTTCTTTTTGTGTCCTTGGTTGCATCAAGCTTGTCCATGGCCCAGCCTTTGCCATCGCGGTGGGTGGTTGTTGGTAGAGCGAGTTGCTCTGAGTAGCCTTTGAGAGGAGATGGATAAGTTCGTGGCATATGGTCAAATATTCAAACTTGTAGAGCAGGGTTTCAAGAAACAAAAGGGGTTTAGTATTTGATAGCATGCGAATTAGTTCGTATAGTGCTTTTATACTATCCTCTGGCTCAAATATTGCGGCACGGTGTTGCGAGATAGTTGAATCCCTCAGAATCCTGCCATTAGAAGTTACAAGGCTGACGCCCCAAGATAAGCAGGTGAGGCCAGGCAGCAACAATGTCAGTTGGGCATGCTTGCGATTCCCTAATTAAATCATTGCATATCTGTCGTATTGAAATTTTAGGATTCTGCGTCTTCTGACCATAGAGACCCATTTTACGAGGACTGGCAGTTGTCCGCTTTTTGTAACCGATGGAATTTCAGATAGTGTTACACCCCAAGGTGCCAATCTAGGCATACAGTTTATAGTGATAGAACTGTGGAGAAGAAGTTCTCCTACAGCTTTCGATTGTGTAAAATGACTTATGGGGAAGGAGCGATGGAGCAGTCGCAGTGTCTCCCAGGTCGTGCCTTCCAACCTTGACTCATTAGCCTCGAACTTTATTTCAACAACATTCTGTAACTCTAGAAATGCACTCCCGCTTCTGGCTGCTCCGAGACATCCACTTCCGTTGTTATCTACGCTGGTCCGGGAAAAGATCAGAAACCAAGCATTACCTACAACACTAGAGGCTGGAGCACTACGAAAATATGAACTGGATGGGCGGCAGCCTCAACAGGCATTCGAAGACAGCGAATGCCTCGGCGAGCAAACAGCGGCAACATTTTGCAAAGCTCAGGGCGATGGCGCATAATCCTACAAGTCAATCGGTAACCCATTTTCAACCAAACTTCCTTCGGGAGGAAGACAGTGAAAACAATGTATCGACGACTCAGCCAGCCAAGCAGCACGGAGAAAGACGACAGCGTAAGCTTGAAGAGTTCGATGCAATGGCTCCTTTGGTACATCGACTAGGCGCACTCAGTACTGGCAACAAACCATCTTCAGTCTCAGCTCGTGGAGAAAAGAGACAACATAATCCTGCACCTCTCCATGAAAGTATCGACATCCCCGCTCCAGTCCTATTTACCAGGCTCGAACCCGAACACGTACTTCAGCAGGAGCAGGATGTTAACGACATGGAAGGGACTGGTGAGGCAGAGGATCCACGGAAGTTGTCTGTTCCCCAGGACTTTGAAGCCAAAAGACGTCGGTTATTGATGATGGATGACTGGGCAGGTTTGAAGCATTGTCGTCCCACTCATTTCAAATCCAAGGTCAAACCCTTACGAAAGACGAGCGTTGTCAAAAGGAGGAGGGTGGAGAGGGTTCCGAGGATCACAGAAGAGGTTCCTCAGTATGACCTGGGCGCCGGCCATCGAGAACATTCCGCCCCCGATGATGTGTCAGAGAATGGATATTACATGAGCGGTGCACTTCCTGCAAGAGACGTAAGCCAGGACATTCAAGTTAAAATCGGAAACAATGCTTTGTATAGCTCTCAGGCGCAGACGACTTACTGGCCGGTTTCAAGAAGCCAGGCTTCACGAGAGTCTACCGATTCCATGCTACTGGATCGAGTTCTGCTATCTTCAATTATACCGGATTCGATGGCGGCACCGAAGCAACAATCAAACATGGAGTCACTGCCTGAGGTAACAAGGGATGAAGCTCAGTTTCCCGCCAGCGATTCGATGCTGCTTGACCACGAAGATAGCTTCGTAAGACATCCATTCAAGAAGATCCTAGACTCCCGTGTGATGGAAGTAGATGACATGGAGACATACAGCGAAGAGTCAGACGGCCAATCGCAGAACAATGAACGAGATCCTCACATTATGGAGTCAATGGGGGACCCAGGATCCAATACATCCGATTCAGCAAATTGTTTCGTATATGACACTCAAGCACGCGAGCAGTCAGTCGATGAAGACTATGAAGAGGCAATGGCCATCATGAGACGCCGTCATTCCAGAAGCGATAGCGAAGATGGAATACGCCTGATCTTTAATGACAATCCTCTGCGAAATGCAAAGGATGCAGAAATTGTTCACGCAATTGCAATTGATAACCAGAACTTGCACGCTGATCTAGATAATAGTATCAATCAACTCCAAACAGAATACACTACGCGGGACCCGCCTGTGGATCAACTAATTGCCTTGCAATCAGACCTGCGATCTCCTAGTCCGCAGTTCACGGCACTAATATCTGACGACAGTTCCATGCGCACCTCTCAAAATCTTGACAGTGCGAGAAACGTAACCGGATCGGGGATATCAAACGCTCCCACCCGTGCCACACCCCCAGAAGAAGCTTCCTGGCAGAAGTTTGTCTTTCTTTCATCAAGTCCCCATCGATCTCCCTTCCGTTCGTCCGAAAAACATCTAGCGGCCTCGATGCATGCGCAAGCCTCGTCCGTTGACGATGAAGATGCTAGCGAAAGTCGTTGGACCACTTCGGCAAAAGACCCAGCAAACACTTCCAAGGCCGCCAGTCTGGCCTCTTCGCCACAGACGGGAGCATTAGCGACAGGAACGGCTCAGAATGGCCCAAGCCGTCCGAGCCGCGATAGGGACAACAATACACATGCTAGCGACCGGTCTTCCAGGCCAAAAGACCCAGATCTAGGCCTGCACACGCACAGATGGCCCTTACCAAAGACAGCAAATACCGCAAATGCGCCATGGCGGACAATGGCCAGCAGCATGATGGCCTCCAGAGGGGCCTCATCCTCATTGCCATCTCATGCAATGTCAAAAGCGGCCACGGTGGATCCACGAAGACATGTGCATGTCCACGATAGTTACACGGCAGAGCAGCGTACTCATATACAGTCAGCTAGCAGACTCGCGCGGGGCGTACATGACCCCATAGCGTTAGGTTCTGGCACCAACACATTGCATAGAAGTAGCAATGGTGCTACAGGCGTGTTTAAGCGGCCTGCTCCGTTTGTGGGATCTAGCTCGTCGCAAATGGCGGCTGGCACATGGGGTGAAGATGCAACAGGGGCAGCATTTGACGGTGAAATGGCTACGACTTATCTAAAGCGCATGAATAAGCGGCAACACAGGGCAATCCCATCCGTGTACGACTTGCCTGATGACAGTGAGAATGATGATGAGATTGAGGACTAAAATATGCATGATGAGCTGATAGAGTTATTTTGATCCTTTCGATGCAGGTGTTGCAAGTGGGTGTGAGAGAGCTGTGTGTCATTCCTTTCTTCTATCTCATGCCGTTCGTGTCGTGCATAATCAGCCCTTGGCCAGATGCCCAGAATGGTGTCAAACGAGAGTAGTGGACCAATGTTTAGAATCTATCCCATCATCAGACGCTAGATTAGGAAGATGAAGAGCTGCGGAGCTCAGGGATTACCAGATTTTAAGTTTTCGCTTTACCAGAATAGCAATCCTATGCATGCCCCTAAAGCATATCAAGAATCCTCCCCAGACTGCGGGTTGGCAAATCACGGATATCAACCAGATATAATTGGCTGCCCTGTTTGACATTTTCTCGTGATGGCATGAGGCAGAGACAGAGTACATTGCAGCCCAGCCGTAGTACGCAGCAGATACACTCCTTTCTCTACAGATATCTCTTTGTCTGACACTGACAGCATAGATTTCTCCAAGCCTGTCACTACCCGACGTACCCTATTCCGCTCACGCGGTCCTTTTCTACCTTTTTAAACGTATTAACGCATTTCGCGCGACAGCCGATAAGAAATAATAGCATGTCGATATTAAGACCGAGTCCATGGAGGGTTGCAGCCTGCAGGTAATGCAAAAAGTAGGTGTTCGCATTACAGCATGCAGGCCAACAGCGGGGAATCTTGTCCCGTTGGCAGCTATTGATTTGTTGTTTGCTTCGTTAACAGCACTTGAACGGCATCTTCGCCCTGTCTCCAGGGTGCTTCGCTGCTCTTCCGACGTCCGCAACAGCATGCGATATTCGTAATGACCGGTCAAGTCTACGTTGGGACTGAATCTGTGTTCAAGGGGAAAGCATGCGGTTGCTGTTTACGGGGTGAGGTTGGACAAATCTGTACACTACACCCCTTTCTAGGCCGGCCTCAATGGCGAATACGGGCCTCTGTGCTGGCTGGCCGAGACTTTGCCTAGACTTTTATTTGGTTGGCACGCAGCAGGGAGGGAATGAAATCTGTAGGTTTTTTTTGGTAAGCGAACAGCATTTGATTGGCCTTGTGCCAGACGTGTAGTTGGACTTATCGGCCAATTAAACTGATGCAAAATGAAGAATATGTATGGCTTTTCTCCCACGCTGTTGTGCGCGGCAGTAAGCGAAATGCTGGACAAGAAAAAATCTTGCTACTATACCCGTAACCAGTTGCCTGGCCACGGAAGATATCAACGACGTTGCACAGTTACGAAATCAACAAGGGGCCAAGATATGACGATACGCACTCTACGGTAGTTGCGTAGTTGGCGCGACGACGGGGCCAGCGTATTAACCGCGACGATTGCCGACATGAAGATAGTCACTTGGACCACCCACTCAGGTCGCTCGGGTACCTCGGGATAAGATAACGCAGTTGTCAATTTTGTGACAGGAGTACTCGGAGTAAGCGCTCACGGATTGGCCGGTTACATGTCACGATGGGGAATGGGAAACATTCTGATTGTCGGAAGGAAAGGCACACCGCTTTGCGACAGCATTTTCTTTGACTGGATATGCACGAGTCTGCAACTGGCCCACGCAGACAAGTCATGTGGGCAGATCTGAAAACGTCCAATGAGCCAGATTATGGCCCTTGCACTGTGGGGAATCCTTGCTTGAGGAACATGTTTTCTTTGCTTGGACGGTTACGGTAAAATCCTCGAATTGGCCTGGTATATATCCGCGAGATTCGGATAGTATCCAGGTGGCACGAAACATTGCTGTGCTACGACGTGGCTGTTTATGTGATCCTCATTCTATACATTCGCCTCGCTTGCATCATTTGTACCATATGCATGTACCGTTGGCAATATTGGTTGACGATGTTATATGGTCGGGTATAAACAAAGTCCAGCGAGCAGTTGCCCGAATTGGGAAGTTTCAAGGCCAGCATAAGCGTGCGACAGTGTACATCGAAGCAAGAAGGTCACGCTGACAGCAATGACAAGAGTATCTTTTGCTCCGCCGACGACTGACAGTTACCAACGCCAATGCCGAGTGCCTATTCGCAGAACAAGCTAAGCATTGAATTGGAGGATTGATTTCTGACTGGAGGAGACGGATTGGAAGGAGCCAAGTACGTGGGATGCATGCGGCGAGTCTACGGCCAAAACCGGGATGACCCTGTGGAAAATGGGACTGAAAATCCAAGGCAGTGGATCCTCGATGCAATCTTCCATCGCCATTGGAAACTGGGCACGTTCTTCAGACTTCAGCCACGTGTGGGATGAGAAAGTGCCAGGAACGAGGCTGCAGAATGCATTGATTGGTTAAGGGGGTTGTGGAGTCGTCGTTTGTCACATCTAAAGCTTCGTCTACGCGGCCCCAGTTGTTATATCATAGGAGAAATATTGGATGACGAGTCCGTAAAGTGCTTAGACCGCCGTTAAAGTAGCGGCGTAGACGGAATAAGCTTTGTTGGCCACGTTGCGCAAATGGCCTAGACGTGCTAGAGAAGGTGAGTGGAATTGCTAGGCTGCCCAGCGCAAAGCTCTGTTGGTGTTGGATGTTGGCCGTACAGGGAACAGGAACAGGAGAAAGTGGCGAGACGAGCAAGTCATAGCCACAAGATGGAGCCAATCGTGAAACAGATCAGGCACATTCCAAGCTCAGCCGAGGTGATTCATAACAGCAAGGAATAGATCGAGATTGGACAGTTTGGTCTCAAGGAGTAATTTACGAACCTCCATGCCTCTGAAAGCGAAGCTGTTCCGAACCCGAATTGAACATCGTTACCCCATTAGCCGCCAAGCTGTAAGAGACTCACGAGATTGGCAACAATTTGGTCGTGGTTGTAGCTGATTTCCGAGGATGCCGGAATCCGAACAAACCCTCACTTCAAAGTTCAAACGCAACATAACAGGTACCTATGACGAAGCTTATTACATCCGGTCCGTCCGGAAGCTTGAGGTAAAGTCCCATGGAAGTTGATCAGTGAACTTCAACAATCGCCTGAAAAGGATTTCCGCTACAGGCGCATCCGCCTTGCTGAGCTATCAGAAGCAAACGAGATAGAGGAGTGGGGTTTTGGGGCCCTGAAGGCCCTGGATCAATAGGATCAGCATGTCACAACACGAAGCAAAGAAGACATATAAAAAGTTAGAAATTGGCCGAAGTAGGAGCACTTAGCCGAAGCACAAATCGTTCGAGAAGTCGTTGAAGAAAATCCTCCATGACGTCAAAGTGGAAATAGCCAATCAAAAGAACATGCGGCAACGGCTTGAATGACATGTTTCAGAGTATAGGGAACAAGAACGCTATGGTATGGTTCAGGCTTTTCAAAATTCAAAGTAGTGTATCGTCAGTTTTGGGCAACTAAAGGGACGTGGCACGTTTAGACCAAGCCTATCCCCCTGTTAAAGTTGGCAGGACACTGTTGGCGGCGCCTAACCGTAGTTGGTAAGGCTTGGACACTGCTAGGATAGGGGTATCAGATTTGGGTGACCACTGACGACCGTGACGCGACGGCGATGGTTGTTGATGAGTGCGATGTAAATGAGTTGGTGTTTTAAATGTCGAAAGGGGAGATTGCGACATTCTTTCTTCATCATGAATGTAAAAGAAAATCTCCGGCGCTCAAGCCACTTTTTAACGTGTCAGTGTCAACGCCATTTCGGCGCGGGAAGGGTTCATTGCGAATATGTGACTGTTGATCGCATTATTCAGTATTGGCAAAACAGATACATTGTGGTCGCTGCTAGGTTCTATTGGCGATTTGAAAGGGACTGTGAGGAACTTATGTTTTGATTGGGTAAATGAATGCACAGCCAGCAGTAGGATCATCGTGATATTCGTGGCCCTCGCTAATAAAAGGACACAAGGCACTGTGAAGGCAGTCCAACATTCATTAGCTTAGGATCGTATGATAAAAAAGATTAGTTACCTGGTTTTGCACGTCGGTTGGCGGCGGCTGTGCTGGCAAGGGTGTTTTTTCAACGTACAGACATTTAAAAAGTTGTAGGTAGTAAGATTGGGCTCTGCCACGGCAGGATGACAGTATCACGACCCAGTACCAGTCTACGAAATCATCAGCCAAAGCATTTTGGTTGAAGTACATCGCCCCCAACCTGACGATTGGCGTGGGAACTGAAGTGTCTTTGCAACAAGGTTTGAGACACTGGCAAAGCAAACAGGGATGTGACTAGGATCCTTCTCCCAAAGAGCCGATGTACTTCTTGGAATGATGGACTCTGTGGAATCTAATTTCTGACTCTAAATCTGAATATCTTTACTGCCTATGACTTGACGAAACGACATCACGCAACAGCACACAAGAATGTCAAACAATGGCTGATTTGTTCCGCCAGTGAGAGCATTTCTGCCGTACTTTGTACTGTTGTAGCGCTCGGGTGTCTGCGTGATCGAATTGCCTCGAGCTGCCATCGCACGACTGCTCGAGGCAGATATATGTGCAGCCATAGCACCTGTATTATAGCCGCGTGAGCTTGATGGTGCTGGTTTCCCAGACGGGCGCTGCCGTAATTGATCGGCCGTTGGTTGATATTATGATACTGACCAGTATTGTCCGTCCACGCCTCCCGTCAGCCGGAGACGGAGACTAATGTTCAGCTAGAGATTATTGGATTTCGAGATTCTTGGATTTCCAATCCACTAAATAAAGTTACACTTGTAAAGTTTTACTTACTGGTATGAACCTTAGCTGAGCTAGTAACTAAGATGATGAATTCTCAAGGGGCTTTCAGGTTCGAGACATGTGCCGGTAGAATGCTAATTCAGCCTGGAAATTATTGAATCAGCCATGTCTGGAATCATCAAAGAAAGTGTGTAGAAAGGCTAATTGGTTGATGGTCAATTCAAATGCAGAAGTTGCAGACGGTCGTTTTACCGCAAGTGAGGCAGTTGCAGTACCTACCACAATCGATACGACTTGCCGGTCCAAGAAATAGGCATCCGGTATAGCTGAGTCACGGCTATTGGTTGTAACATGCAAGTTTGTAGATGTTACGGCGGGGGATGCGCGAAATTGTATGGGCAACACTTCCCATACAAGGCTTCCAGGTATAGTGGGCTTTGTCAACCCAGAATAGATACAGGTAAACAAGGATATGATGTGTAAATTAGGAAAATGCGAAAGGAAGAATAACGATCTGGCAGAGGAACCGGGCACTGGCGTAACAGCTAGTCAACCGCAACAAGGCTCCGCCTGCCTGGTACTGTCATGTCATGACTTTCAAGGTTGGTACTGCTTGGTAACTGCTTGGACAACAGCAGTAAGGTTATGCGGCAATTTGTGGGCGTGGCAAGAGAGGAGAGAGGCAGTAGTAAGGATCAAGACAAATCAAGGGTAAAAGACATGATTCTAACTGGCAATTTGTGATGTTTTGAAGCCATGGCACGGAGATGGTGGCAGTACTTTGTAGTGGGTGGAGTACCTTTTTACCCCGTAGACCGCGTAGGTACCAAGAAAGATACTTGGCCAGTCACGTCAATTACCCCTTGATGGATCCAGTCATTCATAATTACTAGTAGCATACTAATCCTACCCCGTATAATATGGCCCCCTAGGACGCGCGAGCTTAGAACCGTTGAGCTTGTGAGCTGGTCATAATTACGGAGAACAAGTTGGTAGTCTCCGCAAATTCGCTACTCCTGATTCCTGGCTTTGCGCTGTTCCTGGTCTAGCAAGTTTTTTTTTCTTTACCGCCCATTCTTCTCTCGTGGTTTTCTGCCCGTAGCCTAAGGGTAGTAGGCGGTCCAGTCTCAAATACTCAAACACTCCTAACCTTCTTTCAGCGCTGTCGCCCATCGCCATTTCCATCTTATTATTCTTGTCTCGTCAGACTCGTCTCCAGCTCCAGCTCCAACTCTACTACTCTAACTTCAACAAATAACATCCGCTCCCCTTTCTTCTTTGAATGCTTCCTATCTTGCTGTCACATCACTACCTAACTCATCCACTGCTTCCGACAGGATCTTTCAACTCCCGCTCAGAAATCAAACGGCCAAGCCTTTTGGATCAATATCTCCTACGACCCCCTTTGCGCCTTTCTTCAGTCTCAGATCACCCTTCGTCCCGCCTGGTCTTGGATATTTATTGATCACTCGATTATTCTGCAATCTATCACCAAGTACCTCTAGAGTCTACAACCTCCACACCTTCAGTACTCGTGTGTCTTCCGGTGCCTCACCTACCTAAATCATTTTCTGCGCTTGCTGCGCGTCGCACTCGCATTATTTGCTGCAGGCTGCATTCTCCACGGCGCCCTCGTAATCTGCGGTCATCGAGCAATTGCTTTGCTCTCGTGCGCGTGCCTGAAGCTTCAGCGCCTTTCCACATCTGGTCCTGTCTGCAGCACGAATAGACCCAGCAAATCCTCAAGCGCGGCTGGCCCTCAATTGAATTTCCGTCGCATCAAATCCCACGCATCCTTCATCCAACCACTTACAGTAACTTACTCTCTACTACTGTACTGTAGCAAGCTAGGTCCTTGGCCTGCCTTGCCTGCCCTCCGCCAATTGCCTCTGCATTTGCCTGGTTTGAGCACCACGGATATACCTGCATCTCCACACTGCCAGTCTGGCAGTCTGGCACCCAAGAGAGTAAGCATCCGCACATAAAATACTGCATATACTGCGCCTTCGCAGGTTGCATCAGTGCATATCGGCCTCACCACCTTTTTGGCTCATCACTGCATCCCTGTCAACTTTTCCATCGTCGTACTCACTCTAGTGATCCGACTGCTTCTGTTTGCTTCCCATTATTTTCAGGTCTGCACTGACTGCACTGCCGCTCGGCCCCCTCGACATTCTGTTGGGCTCCAAATCTACTGGCTTACACGTTACCTTTGAATTTATTCATAGCCCACACTTGTCAGAGTGCTGTTGGCTCTGGCATTCTTATGCACCTCTGGAGCCTCTTGATCTGACGATATTTCTCCAAGAGTTCTATTTCCAACCCGTCCACCTCAAATTCAGTTTCACCTTACTACGATCGGCCTCTCGACTTTTGATCGTCCAAAGAATTTGTGGCTAAATTTGCCAGTCCACTGCTTCGACTTTTCACTGTCTCTTTAGTCGTTTGCTCAACAAAATGAGACCTTGTCATCAATTTTAGGCTATCCGCCTTGCATTTCAACAATTTCAACATGGAGTCAAAATCCTCCTCTACTCCTCCGTCCCCCGAGTTCAAAGGAGATACTCACCCTCCTTCAAAGAAATCCTCCCAAACATTTTCAATTTCAAAGTCCAGGTTCAGACAAAATGTCTCCACCAATATTCCTCCTGCCAGCAACCTTGCATCCGCCATATCCAACAACTCATCCAGAGGTAGTCTAATATCTACGACATCAATACCACCTACCAATACTTCTATTTCTACCAGTCCAGAAGGTTTCATGTCTCCGCTTACTACTACCACCGTACCTACTTCAATGGCAGGAACGCAACCTGACAATGCCAGTATCACCTCCATGGCTTCTCCACCAGCTTTGGCTTCTGCCATGGCAGAAGCGATGATAATGTCCCGTAGTCCCGGAGATATCGTTCGTCGACTGTCTAAGGGTGCTCATAGTCGACTTGGCCACCGGCGTGGATCCAATGTTAACACCAGCAGAGACCTGAGCGCAGGCCCGATGGTCATGCGGCGTTTAAGCGGAAGCGTTCGCGTCCCATTCGACGGCAGCCGTGCCACCATTGACAATAATCCCGAAATCTCTGACCTGGACCTTGACAGCGAAGATGACGAGGCTGTCAATGATCTTGAAGATAGATCTTCTACCAAAATTCCTTCAGCTGCGCAGTCTCGCCCTAGCATGGCATCATCGACAGCTTCTGATGGTATTGGTCCTCTTGTACCTGCGATTCTGAGAGCTGGAACAACAGTTACAAAGGTGGCAAAGAAGGGCAAAAAACCCAAGGAAATTCGTCTGCGCCTTGATTTTGAGGCCGCCAAATTTTCTTGGGATACTGGCCTCTCCAAACAGGTCTACATTGATGACGTCCAAAGCATTCAAGATGGGCTTGAAGCAAAAGAATACCGAAATGCCCTTGGATATCTTGACCCCGAAATTGGAAAACGATGGTTCACCATTGTGTACAGAGATGTGTCCAGAACGATTGGAGCTCAAAAGACTATGCATCTGATAGCAGAAGACGAGTCAACCTGCAGACATTGGATCGAAACAATCAATCAAATTCAACGGACGCGCATTGAGACCATGACAAATATTCGAAAAGGTGGAGCAAAGAGCCTGAAAGACATCTGGAAATCCGAAGTACACGCCAAGGTCCCAGGAGCTGAATTCGATGGATCCGTGGAACTTGATTTTGATAACATCAAAATCCTTTGCCGCAAAAAGCTCGGCATTAATTGCTCAGATGCAAAACTCAGAGAGCAATTCCTGCGAGCTGATCAGGACCATACTTCCGGCTTGAACTTCCAACAGTTTCGCATGTTTATCAAGCGCCTTAGGAAGCGACATGACATCAAACAGATATTTCAATCCATACTCTCCCGGGAAGATTCTTCATCAGGGAAGAAGGAACTAGATCAAGACACATGCTTTAGGTTTCTCCGAGATACCCAAGGAATCGATGTTGATAAGCACCTCGACTGGTGGACCGGTATGTTTGAAAAGTACTGTCAAAAGTCTCGAGAGCGTCCGGTTGGCGCAGAGCCTGCTACATACACCACGATGCATTTTCCAGCTTTCCAGGCCTTTTTGTTGATTCCGGAGGTTTCTGGGGATATTTCTCACTATACCTCTGGCCAGCCATTGAATCGACCCTTGAACGAGTATTTCGTATCCAGTTCGCACAACACCTATCTGCCAGGCAAACAGGTCTTGGACGAGTCTACCACACAGGCTTACGTTAATGCGCTTAGCAGAAACTGTCGTTGCATTGAGATTGACTGCTGGAATGGTGAAGACGGAGAACCCATTGTTATGCACGGTAGGGCGTTCACATCATCTATTGGGTTTACCGATTGCATCAAAGTTATCAACGAAAATGCCTTCAGATCCAGCGACTATCCATTGATCATTTCACTCGAGGTTCACTGCAACCCTGCACAACAAGTCGTCATGGTTAACAGGATGCATTCAATATTTGGAGCCAGACTCTTGACTGCGCCTATAGATGATAGTTTAACTCTGCCCACTCCTGAAGAACTCAGGAACAGGATCTTGATCAAAGTCAAGGCTTCTTCGCAAGAACTGACCGAGTTCGGAAACTCTATGGAGTCTTTACCGCGACGACCACGAGGGCTTAGTTCGCCATTCGTCAAGCCTGTCAGGGCGGACATTGGGTCTCTTGACTCAATCGGTGCGTCTCCTCTCACCATTCCGTTGTCTAAATCCTCGACCCTTTCTCAGCCGGACACCGAACAGACGTTGATATCGTCATCTATGCCAACCACGAGCCATTTGAACTCGATAGCCTCAGTCGGCTCTCCAATCTGTCAAACAAGTTCTTCTGAAGACAGTGATGTTCATGCCGGGTCGTCGAAGAAGAAAATGACCAGCAAAATTGTGCGAGCTCTCGGGGATCTGGGAATTTACACCAAGGGAATCAAATACAGTGATTTCAAATCCAATGAGGGTCGAACGTTTAATCACATCTACTCTTTTGCCGAAAAGACTTTTGAATCTATCTGCAACAAAGAGAATAAAGGCGCAAAAGCTCAGTTGGAGAAGCACAATCGTCGATATTTGATGCGCGTGTATCCTTCTGCCACCCGAATCAGATCCGATAACTTCGAGCCCCTCAAGTTCTGGCGTCGTGGCGTTCAATTTGCCGCCCTGAATTGGCAAACAAATGATCTTGGTATGCAGCTCAATACAGCCATGTTTGCCGGTGGCGACGATTCACTCGGCTACGTGCTCAAACCAGCCGATCTTCGTCCCTCAGATGCCTCTATTGACCCAGAGTCGCAGAAGCCTGAGAAGAAGCGTGTCAAGTTTTCTATTGATGTCATATCAGGACATCAACTTCCTCGTGCTCGTGGGCAAAATTCAGATATTGCAACCAACCCATACGTTGAGGTTGAAGTTTTTGTAGCAGAAGACAAAGGACAGAGCCATGCTATTGGGGAAGGTAGCCAAGATCCTTCCGATAGCCGCAACATTGGCGCGCCTCTACGCTTACGCACCAGTATCGCGGAGCGAAACGTATACGACCCTTCATATCACCAAAAATTCAATGTCACGGTTCATACGCGATATCCATCTTTGGTCTTCATTCGATGGACGGTTCATCATAGCGATAATGGCAGAAACTATTCCAATTCCAAGATCCCGATGGCCAGCTACACGGCCAAGCTCGAAAGCCTTCGGCAAGGATATCGGGCGATTCCTCTCACCAACGTTGCTGGGGAACGATTCTACTTCTCCTCTGTATTCTGCAAAATACACAAGGAAGACATCATACCAGTCTCTCCTGAAGAGTCGTTGCAGCATAGCACAAGTCCTCCACAGAAAGGTCGGGGCATCATGAGCCGAGTCTTTGGCACTCGCAATCGAACGCCTTCGACAAAGCGCAAGGAAACTGATTCCGCACCAGCCTATTCCACCTCCCCACCTGCTACTGCATCCTCCACCCATCCATGGCCTACACATGCTCAGACATTTCCTCCTTGTGGCCCCATTTCGTCCAACAGCGACACATCAGTTCGCACTGTGGTCGAGCCCGCCGCATCGGAGAAGCGCTCCTTGCAGCAATGACTTCAAAATTGGCATGCCGCCAATCTAGCATGGTCCATATTTCGATCTTTGTGAAGATCGACAAAAGCTTTTATCGTTTAAGCATTGCGAATCACAATTACAGTTCAATCTCAATCATGCAGATCATGACAAAAAGCAACATAAACGGCAGCACCTTTATCTGTATCTATTACCTGTACAATACATTCAATTTCTCGTAACGACTTCAACGACCGGAAAACGTGGCCTTTTCTACATCTGGAGCATACCACTATTCTAATCGGAGTTTATGTGACTAGTCACCCGGTAGCATCTGGGTTGACCTTGAGGCATTTCATCCCGTCCAACAAACGACGGCAGCCACTGATCCGACTTGGGCGGCACTGGTTTAGCTTTCTACAGCGATCTTTTCTTTTCTTTTTGCGAATACCAATATTGCATGATGACATGTCCTGTTCTTTTTGTCTTGACCTTTTTGTTCTACTGCATGATTCCCATCACATCGTTTTTGCTACCTTTGCACAAGATTCCCATCCGTCAGTCATTTCTGGCGACGACATGCCATAATATTAGACCGGTTTCCTTTCTTTTCTACAACATGTTACAGATACAAACCCTGCTGAGCCGGGCTACCCTATATATAGTTAATCCAGATCAGCCCCCAACGCGGCGCTTACTTTCGTTCCGGCATTGAGCTGTCGGCACTTGAACCAAGAACATTCTCGTCATCTTCATCCAGTCCAGCGCCAGTGATTTGTTTTGATTTGTCCCGGTTTTGTTAGCATTACTGCACGTTGGTCTAGTGACTGCTGGGCTGATATGCATGCATGACTTGAAACAGTCAGGTATCCAGAGAGCTGGTGCCATGATCGTCAGCTAGGCACGTACCTCCTTGTCACGAAGTGAAGCTTACAATACATTCATGGACTTGGCCATCTCTTTCCGAATGCAGCTCTACGTGCTCTTGGTCTATCAATCATTTGTGAAATCTGGATCAGCTCGCAAGTCGTCTATACGATCGGGCCGAATGTCATCAGTCAGGTCCTCCTGCGGAGCCAGGAAGCAGGAACTTTTGACACTGGATCTACCACCATGACATCCTCTCAGAACTGGCATGACGCTGATGCAAATCTACGACTATCACCAAATAGCACATCATAATTGACCCTCCCCAATCAAAAGCTTCCGTCATTTTCACAAATATTAGCAAAGAACACAGGCCCGTTCCTCGAGTATACCCAAACACCAGCCAACATATTCCAACCCCTGACAAACCCCCCCACCCAGCCGCGGTCCGGCCCGCCGACGGCTAGTTCCCCGCCACCACCCGCATCTGCTTCCCGGTCTCAACCTAACCGTCTTGAGCAACTACCTGAAATTCCGCCTTGAATTCGAGAAACTTGCCTTGCTTGCATCGAGGCCCCCCACTGCCTTTCGCCCTGTTTGAACCCAGCCGTCTGGCAAAGAATGCTCTCCTGCTTCGCCCGTGTGATCACCGGCAGCGCGCTGCGTTTTGACTACGTACGGCGCCGTGCATGTGGATCGCGGTCCGCGGATGCGCGGGACGGCTTTCCGCTCATGAGTGTCAGCCTCGTTGTATCGCTGTTTGAGGCAGGTGGGTGGGCTTTGAAAGTTTTTGGATGTATGAATGCCTTGTTTGGAGGAGATCGGTATGTCGAGGAGACTGTGGTGGCGCGATGTGGTAATTTGGGTTATCTGTACGAGATGGCAAGGAGTGAAAGCTGGCAATCGCCATTAGTGGGTAGAGGACAAGCAGATTCTTCAGTGAACTACTGGTTGGAGAGTATCTGCTATTTGTTGAGATTCATATGAGTGTGGCGACAGAGAGAAGTGGCTTAGGACATCGGAGAAGAGTAAAGAGAAACTTCTCTCGTTCATTATTTTCTCTTCTCTCGCGTGTTTTCTCCCCCAGTAACCCTTCGAGGCTTTCTCGGGTCGTACCTTGCTCGGGGAGCTGGGATGAAGATTCCGGTTGGGACAAGGCGTAGCTGTCAAAGGATGTATCGAGGCTGATTTCCAAGGTTTTGGGCGAAGCTTGTGAGGTTGTGGTTTTAGGGTGAACTTATGAAGAAGTGAGGCTCGGTGAGGAAGAAGAAACACAATCTGCATTATATCAAACAATCTTCTATCCGTTATACATCAATAACTTCGCCCTCATCCCTCAAATAGGTGCGTAGTGGGAACTAGGCAGTCACAATAGCTTATCAAACAGGATTGGTAATTGAAGCACATTGTCCATACAATTTTCCAGCTCCTCTATGAGTTGCTACCTTTATTCAATACTGCCTCTGCTTCCCTCTCCTGCAACAATTGCTCCAGACGTTTTCTTGCCTCGATCCAGTTTTCAAAATCCTTGCGTACTGTCTCAATCGACAGCCGTGGCTCTTCCTTTTCGGGCAACTGCAAGAGATAAGGGCGTGACGCTTTTAAATGCTCCTTGGCCCGCAGTATATCGTCCCGCACTATGGCGAGAGTAATCAAATGATGATGTAGTGAGACCATCCGCTCGGGATTACTGCTTCCTCCGAGTAAGTTCTGACGCAGGTAGTCGTGTGAAATCTTCTCAAGGCCCTCGATTTCATCGATGGAAATGTCTTCTCCATTTCGGCTTCTAAAGAAAAGCCCAACCACGGCCTCTGCTTGAGCCTGATATTCGTCGCCGCCATGTATGTTCCGAGATAGCGTGTTGAAATTTGATACTAGTTTGGCCTGTTGCACACGTTCAGAAAGCGAGTTTAGATCACCAACTCTTCCCAGACCCTTCTGCAAAGCCAGAAAAGCTTCCGCTTGACCCGTCTGAGCTACCTTAGAGGCCAGGTTATCTTCTTCGATAGATCTGTTGGAAAGACCCCTATCGATATAATCCAGATGTCCTTCAAATGATTTCAGCATGGCATTCAACTCCTTGGCCGCAGATGATTCGGCTGCACCATATGTTTTCAATCTTTCCAAGTGCTTTCGGTATATACCCATATTGAAACCAAGCTTGTATGCGGACATGGCTGCATCCATCATTTTTCCTACACAGAACACTCCTATTATACAGAAGAATGAAATGTTGGACCTGTCGATGTCATCGGTCGGGGCCTTGACACCTTTGCTGAGCTTTCTCAGCGTTTTGAGTCCAAACATGTTGAAAGAGTTTCGAGCCTCAGAAAATGTAGTTGGTTTAATATCCCATAGCGCGTCGAGAAGGTAGTCTATGCTGCGGTTTTGGAGTGTGTGGGCAACCATGAGTGCTCGGGCATCACGGCACTCTAGACCCCGGATGACACTCAACGTGTCACATTTGTAATTGTCGTAAGTCATTCTGATTGACAATGACAGATTCACGGACGTTACATAGTTGGAAAACTCGAAGTTGATCTGCTCTCTGGCATCACTCCAATCTCCAAGGGCTAGGTTTTCGGGAAATTCCAACAAATTGCGTCGCTCATAGAACCTTTGGAATGCAACAGGGACGATGAATTTGTCCACGCTAGTAGTATCACTATCGTTCAGTGCGGCTCTCAAACATATAGTGAGGATGGGATGAACGTTGTAGTAAACGTCCCATAGAGCAGTACCGAAATTTGTAGATTCCGGTCCACTGATAAAGCCAGAATCAGTAAAGCCAGCTAATGCCTTTGCGAATTCCTCATTCATGTATTTGTATTGCTCTGCTCCAAGCACGTCACAGGAACGGTCTTGTTCCATGAACAGTTGTAGTTCTGAGTCGTCCAGCGACTCGGCTGCCGCCTTCATATCCCTGGAAAATATGTTACGGCGACTTGTTCTTTTTATAGCGAGCTCAGCAAATCTCCAATATGGTGCGAGCCGGGCTGGAATGACATTCCAAAATGGGCTAAGGTACATAATGTGTTTGGAGGTCAAAACTCCCATTAAAGGTTTGTAATCCCATGAAGAATCGCGCAACTCCAGCGCTTGTTGCAGGCTGCGATGGGGAATTCTGGAAGTATCGATCTTAAAATTCTTATTGGAGGTTAGTCGCCGATAATACTGTGCAGGATCATCCGAACGTTGCGCAAAATCGTCCATCACTAGCTCGATAGCCAATGGGTTGCCACCGATGAGCGCCATTATCTCCGCCATATGCTGAGCAGTGGTCGTGTCGGTTGCACTCAGAAATCTAGACTTTTTCTCCAAGAGGCTGAAGGAGGTGCGTAAGCTGGAAGAAAGATCCTGGAATTTGTTAGTACGAGGAAGCAACTAATCTAGCATAATTTGAAAACGGCCACCTAGTCTTTTCGTGGAGGAAACATTGAACACGTTCTGAATGCCATTGCATTTGGTGCGAACCATAGCACTCAGTCATGAGCACCTTCTATGGTAGCCACCACTAGCTTTGGTACTCGAAGCGTTGTCAAGAGATGCGATCTTACCCAAGAAAACGTACCAATCCTTGCAAGGGGAAGACCTGAGCAGCAGTGTCAGCTCTTAGTCGGTTTTGTTCATCGCGACTGACGAAGAGGATCAAAGATCCAACTTTGGATTTTTTATAACGTTTTTTCAGAGTCTTTGAGAATTTGATGATGCTGTCAAGAAGTTGTATTGGCGCGACTGATCCGAGAGCGTCGATACTATCAAAAAGCACAAGATATCGATAGTGTTGAAGATGTTGAAGTAGTTTCTCTTCGCTGTTCACATCCTGATGGTCGATTTTTAATTGCCGAACTTCATCGCAGAAAAGTTGAACTATATCTTTCCATTCGAGTGAACCAAAGCTTGCGAAATCTATGTGAAGAGTGCCACATATGAGACCTGTGGCTTTCCACCACCAGGATAGGTGAGCAGCAAGTGCGGATTTACCAGAGCCCGCTATGCCGGTCAAAAAGCCCAGGTTCGAGAACGTAAGGAAGTCATTCTCCATATCAAGCATGACGGATTCTCGTCCAAGAAGGCCTTGCTCAACTTCAAAAGCATTTGCAGCGACTTGAGGCGCATTTCCGATCTCCCGCAGATCAGGTTCTTCGAATCGCTCGGCCATAAACAGCACTGGATTCATGTAGTCGAGAACCCGAACCGTGGTGTTGTAGTTAGTTCTGCGGCTGGGAATGGCCCGGAGCTTGGATCGAGCATAAGCGCAAGCATCGGGTAGTGACTGATTACGGGCAAGAAGGCCCTCGTAAAGTGTTGTAGTCAATATCTCGGCAGCGGTCTCTAGCAGCTTGTATTGCATACCGAGAACCATGGGAATACCTTCTTGGACTAAGCTTCGAGTGAAGTTGTGCACCAACGCGGCGGATTGACACGCATTCATTATAACACATCGAACGCCGTGGTTCCGCAGCACCTTCCCCAGCTGATAAGCTTCTACCCGTTTCACATTTGTGGGCTCGGCATTCTCTAGGAATAGAAGTGTGGCGCTATCTATCGTTATGTTTGGACTAGCAAATAAGAGTTGCAAGCCGACTTACCTGTCTTCGTCTGCCTCTCCATGAACATCGAGGTGGACAATGTCAAAGTACCCGGTAGGATGAGATCCCAGTTCTCTATCCAAACTTTCGATACTGCCAGGTCTTGCGATTATAAGCTCTGGTGGGTACTGCTGCGTCTCGAGCGACTGTACGACTTGATATATTGTTCGAGTGACTAGACGATGAGGAACATCATTATCCCCAAAAGGCCTTGCACTCAGTGCCAGCACTCGAACAGACTTGACGCTCAAGACAGGCTGTTGTGTCTCTCCGCTTTCAAAATTTAAGCAAGCTGTGCTTCGTACGACTGTGACTGCGAGAGGTCTGTACTCGGATGGCCATGACTCCACTTCCTCCAGACATTCCCATTGCATAAGGGGAACAATGTTTGTCCCATCGCTGGTTTGCCTTAACAACGACGATCCCGTCCAATGATCAGATAACTTGACAACAAGTCTACTTCCCAATATATCGGTGGGGCTTTCCAGGATTTTCAAGACGAACTGAATTAGATGACTGGTATATTTTTTGATATTATCTGCAATCTTGTTTGCTCTTGCTTTTGTTAGCATCACATCAACAATCGATCAAAGCCCAAGCAATACGAAGAGGGTATTCGGTATTTTCGTGTTCAAACCTTCCATGAAGGCCATGGCATCCATTGGGAGCTATAGCGCTTAGAAACACATGCCATGAGAGCCATCTAATGTGCTGAAAGCCACCACTAGTTTGGTAGTTTTGAAAGTCATCAAGCAAGGTGCTTTGAAATCAGAGAGCCTTACCTTGACACGTCAAATGGATCCTTTGTTGCGAATTCCTCTAGATTCCACTTAAGGTCATGCAGCTTGTTGTCGGGTCCTCGAATTTGTTAGCATAAGACTCTGATCAGGGTCGACAGGCTTCGAAAAATCAATTTTTTTCTCTCGTGGTGAAACCATATAAACGTTATGGAAGCCTTCGCATGTGGTGGGAACCATAGAACACAATAACACATGAATTCTATGGGGTCCATCGAATGCTCTGACAGCCACCACTAGTCCTGGTATATGACATTTCTTCAAGGAACGTAGTACGATGTACGATAAGCTTACCATTTGGCATAATACTGATTGGAATAGGAGCAGCCGCTTTGAAGCCTTCATAGGATATGCGAAGATATGGAAGATTTCCGTCAGCTCCGTGAGGCAAACCGTATATCAGAATCTTCTTTTGCCGACTTGCCATTTCTTAATGCTTTCTTTGAACGTCGATAGGAGGTCCCACGGAGAAATACTTATGAAGCTTCAGGATGAACGCCAACCGGAGTCCGTTGCTTTCGACTCAACGTATCCTATGACTCGTTGAGAATGCCGTAGGCACACTTCGCTATGGCGCCAAACAGAAGGTTTACCGTGAACAAAGGACAAAACGCAAGAGAGTAGATTCTTGACAAGGCTTTGAGTGCTGACGATTATCCTGAATTCCTGGCACATCCAAAGCGCCGTTGTCGTTCCCTTGCACAGTCTGCTCATGCATGGCGTTCCTCTTCCGGCTCGCCAAGCACCACACCTTCGCGAGTTTCAAAGTGGCCTAGAACTGGTCGTACTTCCTGCATTACGAAGTCTTATTAATAAACATAAGTTCTGATTTTGCCATCACTGTCTGTGATTGGTGGAGGCCAACCGCCTACGACAGCTACACCAAACTGTTTCCCGGCCTCAAGTTGGAAGCCTCATCACCAACACTGACTAACCCCACTTCCTGATCTGTCCTATCCTTTTCCAAATTGTCTAGATTGTGCACGAAGACACCAGTACCCCAAGCCTATAAAAAATGAGCAAAGACAGCTTCTACCTGCTCGATTCTTGGTCCACTCTCCGAACCGATAAGCCAGAGGAATGGCTAGGAAGGGTAGTCAGTAACCATCAAAATCCGTTATCTGGCAAAGCACCCAAGGACACATCTACTATTCGCGGAGACGTGCTCACGGACGAAGGTTACTCGAATGTTTCAGAGCTCTTAAAGTCCAAGCAAGGGACCTCAATATACGCTGCACTGGCCGATGTGCTCAAGTTCTCTACCGAAAAATCTCATTCAGACTCGCCAGAGATCAACGCTGCCAAAGTCGCAAAGCTTTCCATCTCAGATTATGCAGATGTACTGAAAAACATCAAAGCTGATGCACAACTCCATGCGGCTGTAAACAGCTTAACTTGGACCGATAGGACCGCATATCTAATCGTTGGGTTACTGGTCACTGATTCTCTTAAGTACACAGAGAGCCTATCATCAAGATCAGCCGCGAGTCTTGATGCCAAAGTACCCACGAAGGAAATTGCAATGGCAGTGACAGGAGGAATACCCGTGGATGTTCCAACTCTTGAAGGCGGTGGTGAAATGAGTAAAGAGAATAGCCGTGATGGCGGCGCTGGGCTTGAGGGCAAGCGCATATTTGCCATTCAGTACCAGGTTCTTCGAAAACATAGATACAGGGACAAGAAGGGAATCAAATCAAGCCTATCTTCAATGCAAGGTGAGAGGACATTTGGAGACGACGGCGAATCTGGTCCGGATGCTTTGGAAATGGTTTTGGAGGAAAATGTTGATCTTGAGGATGAAATAGATGATGAAGACAAACTTATGGAGCTTTAGAAATTGGAAACAAGTCCGTATTCCGGGTTGAAGAGCTATTCCTGACTCCCGTTCGGTAAATTTGTGCTTCAGAGTTCCATAGTCTTGTGCTTTGAACCGAGTCTAAGATAGAAATTTGTAAGAAAATGAACGATTGGGTTGTCATTAGTGACAGATGGGTTAACATCCGAAGTATATAGGTGTGTGCCTGTACAATCTTCTAGATTATGCACTCTATGGGCCAGAATATCGATAAGCAGCCAACAAATTGCTGGTTTCTTATAACTTGGCCTTTGGTGCTTTCTGCTCCGCATTCGCAGCATCTTTCAAAATCTTGCGAAGGATCTTGCCCGACTATTTGCCATTAGAAGCATGTTTTGTATGTATCATTAGTTAAACTTACAGGATTCTTTGGAATAGCATCAATAAACCGAACACCACCAGTCAAGCGTTTGTGGAATGCGACGCGTTTGTTCATAAATTCGTGTACTTGAGCTTCAGTGAGTGTCTGTCCTTCCTTGACCTGGATGTACGCTCGCGGATACTCTTCATCCTCAATGCTTACTCCAATGACGGCAGCATCGGCAACGGGATCAAGATCGAGAAGAAGAGCTTCGAGCTCAGCAGGTGCGACTTGGTTGCCCTTAACCTTGATAAGTTCCTTAAAAGAGTGAGCATTCGAGTACTCAGAGCCTCAATTTTCGTTACCTTCTTTCGATCAACGATGTAAAATCGGTTCTGGTCGTCGATGTAGGCAATATCGCCAGTCTTCAGCCATATCTTGCCCTGCTTGTCTGTTGTGAGAGTCTCCGCCGTGGCTTCTGGCTTATTCCAATATCCCTTCATTACATTCGGCGCACTGATCCAGATCTCGCCACGTTCACCTTGAGATACTTCAGAGCCAGAATCGTCGAGCAGCAACGCCTCGCAATTAGCATTGAGTTCGCCCACGCTAAAACTCTCGCTGGTATGTGTAGGGTCCCAACCCATTGCGCTACAAGTCAATTCTGCGAGAGTCAGCGAAAGAGCTCATGTTCTCCAAACAACCTGGCCAACGTACCTGTCATACCCCAGCCTTGTTTGACATTGACAACGCCTTGTGGCCAAAGTTTCTCCAGCTCCACACACACTTCTCGCCCCAGAGGTGCCGCACCACAGCCAACACGTTCCACAGCACTCAAATCATACTTCTTTGTAAGCGGCGATTTTGCCATTGCGACGACGACTGGTGGTACTAGAACTAAGAACGAGATCCGGAATCGTTCTACATATTCCAGCATCGTTACGAAATCGAACTTGTTCATGATGTATGACGGGATGTTTTCTATCGCGGCGTTCAGCGTGAAAACTGTGAGCCCATAAGCATGGTACATGGGCTATAGTTGTCTCCGTTAGTCTCACTCTTACTGCTATGGTGCGTTGTCACACTTACCAAGAAACACAGTAGCTTTGCTCGTGCCGTAACCGCCTCGAAGTCCGGATCTAACCGATTCTGATACTGAATCTGAACAGAATTCGCAACATAATTACGATGCGTAATCTCCACACCCTTGGGCACACCCGTCGTCCCACTACTATAGTTGAGTGTGCAACTGGTATGATCCAATTCCTCGCTACTCAATTCCGGCCAGGCATATGCTTTCCCCTCAGCTTCACTGGCCAGCAAAGTCGACCAATGTCTGACCTCGCCGTGGTTCTTGCCTTGTCCAGCCGCCGTCGCAAGTCCATCATCGAAAGCAAACAGTCTGCTCTTATCGACGCCAACCATCTGTGCCGCCTCCAGCGCAGTATCTAAGCTTGCTTCGCTTGTAATCAAGAACCGGGCACCCGTGTCTTTTAGTTGATAGGCTAGTTCACGAGGTACATAGCTTGGATTTGCGCCGCTGAAGATCCCGCCGGCCATGATAGTGCCCATGATTATGACAGGGAAGAATATGGTGTTGCCGCTGAATAGCAGTAAACGATCGCCTTTCTGGAAGCCATTTCTCAATAGACCGGCTGCAAAGCGTTGAGCCCAGAGCCGGTAGGTGGTCATTGTTAGGTATGCATCGTCTGGTGCGCGAGGGTCTATGATGAGTGGTGTTGTTGGTAGGTCAACGGTGGGAGAGCCGAAGAGGAAGGTTGGGAGGGAGATGTCAGGTATGTCGACGGTCCATCTTGATTTGATTGGCATGATGAGTCCAGGAATCGAGGGTCGAGAGGTTGAGTTAAAGTGGTGAATGTGTTTGGAAGAGGTAGATATCCAGACTGTCAACTTGGAGATGTCGAGTATTCAACGGTTTGCAATCGCTTAGCTCTTAGTGGGTTGTTTGGTGAGGAGAATTGTAGGATTATTTTGGTCCTCGGTACATGCACACTTTGAGCTTTTGCTTATTCTGTGGCGTCAAGCCTGGAATCAAGAAGAGCACTCGCGACCTCGAAGATGTTGTCACGATAGCAGGAGTAGAGCGAACTCACTGGACAGTAGATGTAGAGGTGAATACAGTAGAGGCGATCAGTACGTAAGATTGGAATTGACCTTCCTAAAATGATAAATCACCTCCCCCACCGCTGATTGAGGCGACAAACCACCTCTCCAAACATGCATATTCCCTCGGCTAGAGAGTCCTCTGCCGTTTTGGTATAAGCTCAAAACTACCTCTTAGTACTGGCGCGTCTTGGGTGGCTGGTCGTCTTCATTGCTGCTGCCAGGAACACACTTGCAATTGCAGAACGCGATAAGCGCTATGAGAGCTAGGTAGACAGTTTCTGTTCTTCCATGGATCAATCATCTCAAGCATTGGTTCATGCCATTCCCGTACATAAGGACCGGAAAGCAGAGCAACAAAGGCTGGTTCGTATAGAAGTGAACTTGTTACCCCGGATTTGTTACCCCTCTTTTGGGAACAAGTGGGAAAATGGGTGGAGTCCGAGTGGGTCTCGGGTCGGAAGATATTCTTAGTACCCATGCCCAGAGTCCTGAACATCCCCGCTAGGGGATGCCCACCGTTCCAACCGCCAACCGTTCCAACCGCCAACCCATTTTTGCACCAAAAACAGGCTAATTTTAAGACTTTTATATTAAATATAACTTTTTAACTAAGTCTTTATATAATAAAAAAGTATTTATATTAGACTTAGGACTATAATAAGAATTTAACTAAGTATTTTTTAGAATTATATCTTTATTGTTAAAAGAGTTAGCTTTTATTTCTTAGAGCCTTATAAACTACTTTTACTTTCTCTTAATTTATAAAAGAACTAGAAATAATTATACTTTAAAAAATAGGTAATAAGACTCTTTATAGTTATATAAAGCTAAGTTTAAAATTTTAAGAAAAAGTATAAATAGATAAATAAGTTATTTAAGAATATAGGTTTAATAATTTTGTTAGTAAACGCTAGTTAAAAAAAGTTGGCGGTTGGAACGGTTGGCGGTTGGAACGGTGGGCATCCCCTAGCGGGGATGTCTGGACCAAGGCATGGGTACTACCTTATACTATGTACTAGTAGTACAAGTAGTAGTTGAAGGGCAATTAAGGTTATTAAGTGGGCTTGTTATGCATCAAGAGTGGACCCTGAAGAGCCCTTGTGCCACCATCTAAATCCTTTAAGAAGACGAGGAGGATTCCACTTGTTCTTCATTTCTCTATCTCCATACCTCTTGCATTCCTCAACGACATTAGACAACAGTCTTCGCTGGGCATAACAATCATGGTCTCATCAATCTCATGTACAAACTGGAACACACCATGTCCTCTGTCAACCGATCCCTAACTCAAACATTATGATCTCCCGGTACAACAGGGGCGGGAGTATGAAGCGTAGCCTGATGTTGTTCTGGAATCTTTGAAAACGTCCCAGGAGGCGGCCCACTGGTCGTAGTTCCAGCCGCCCCAGGTTTCCCACCCTTCAAAGCCTCCGCCGCCTGCCATACATCGGGCATATTGGTAATCTCCGCGCTACGTGCATTCTCGTACGCTTCGCGATGTGCCATAGCATCTCCGAGCGTGACATATTTGAGCCCGACACGTAGTTCCCGCTCGTCGAATTCAATGGCCTCGCGTACCTGGCGCAGTCCATCGGCATACCGGAGAAGCCTAGTAGGCAGCCCCTGGCCCTTGAGGATAGACAAGATGCCAGCCAGCACACCCCCTGCGGCACCTATGATACTGATGCTGATGTGATGACTACTAGGAAGCGCGCCGAGAATGATTAACGCTGCTGAAAGAACGAGTTGCGAGACAAGAGCTCCGTACGTTAACCAGTCGTAAATGATATACTTTCGCCAGGAATAACGTTCTTGCTCAAGGAGGGTGTAGTATATGGATGTAGGAGCTTCGGGATCGGAAGATGAGAAGATTTTGTAGAGCCAGTTCGGTGTTACTCTGGGTGGTCTGAGTAGCACTGGTTTGAAGGGTTGAGCTAAGGGATCGTTAGACGTTGGAAGGGTACTATCGTCAAACGGGATCCCCATCAATCCACGAAATTGTGTGAGAGTGAGGATTTGGTTGAGATTCGCTAGGGATGGATGGGCAACTCCATGACCTGGCAAGCCTGGTGCTGGTGCAATGGGAGCTGGCGCATTTGCTGCATTGGGTTAGTCCGTCTATTCGAGTATGAGCTTGGGGAGAGGGAACTCACGATGCTCTGGAGCTATAGAGCTAATACCGTCCGATGTATCCGCGCCATGACCATCTTTCTCTGGAGAAGGAGATGCTGGAGGAGGAGATGATGGAGGCTGTGGGGCGTTGTTCATGGTAAACAGTAGGCAATTAGGTGCGTTATAGGGGCAATGATCGTGTGAGTTCTTAGAAAAGGCTGCTTGGACCCGCGAATTTCTCTTCAAAGATGCAAACGCATAGAGTTTATAGGTTTAAAGTATATAGGAATAGAAAATGATGAGGCGATGTCGAGAGCACGGAACGCGAGACGAATCTCACCCAGGAGGATGAGATGGGCCATGCAACCGACAGGCTAGCGATTGCCTGATCAGCACCAAGGACTGCCATCATACTGACCGCTTTCGTGGAACACGCAATGAGCAGCTGGATGCACGAAGTGACTGCGATGCAGGACCTGCGTCTGGTCTGGTGTCAACTGGTGGTTGGACAAAGTTGTTCTGCTCTGCTGCAGGTTTTTTGAGAAGTCACACACAGCAGTTTTAGCGCAGGCGCACCATTACTGCGGCGGAAGCTGCTAATGTATGCGTACGACACTTTTAACCATTATAAAATGATTGGAAATAATCTTTGTTCAATTTCGACTATGAAGTAGTAATTTTTACTTCTTCATGTCGTATGGTTTTTATGATCCCAAGGTCAAGGTCTTTGAGACCCACCTGTGGTCCAGTTTGAGAGGTTACTAGGAAACGGTTAGAACAAAATACCAACAGAAATTCGGTAATATATAATCTCTAGAGTAGGAACATTCCGTCCTTGGGTGACACTACCAAGGTCTGAGACATTCAAAGTATTCAATTTTGGCACATTGGAGCACCTGGAATTCTAGAAATACTTAGCTTGCTATGTACTATCCGAGCACTCACACTCATCAATAGATTTGTTACGCCTTTTTGGGCCTTTCCAAAGTTGGGTGTGTGACTCTAGTTTCAAGAAAACAATATTAGATTGTCGCAACATACGATAAGTCATGGTGGATGCTTCAAATCGTAAGCACTCTGCGAAGATATTACGAAACCTACATTCTTGTTGAACCTGAAAAATGAATTTTCAGCTCGAATCATTGGAACAAGGAACAGCTCTTATGTTCCATATGACACAATATGACGAGTTGTAATCCATCTAGCTTTCATTTAGTCGAAGTACCTAGACGCCCAAGTTAAAGGTGTCCAGAGATGTACTGTGTATTCTAGAAAATATCATGGAAGGAATTTCGGAGGTTGCCGCAGACCTATTGGCTGCTTGACGTGTGTACTTTGCCGTTTGATTTGCCAGTTGCTGATATATGATTCCGGGATATTACCAGGAAAGCTTGTCTTGTGGGGAACAAGCAAGTCGGGACCATCATATGATTCCCAGTTTGACTCTGTTAGTCCCGGGAATTCCTTTAGGGTTTGAATTGATATCAGGTACAGGACAGGTGGATATACAACCAATTACATGCGGACAAATCTGTGACTTTGACTTCATTTCTTCTCGCAGCTGTATTGGCGGATAATCGGACTTTGCCATATCGAGTTTCAGAGAATTACTCCAGTACTTTCCAGGCATTGTATCACTTCTATGAGAAATGGCTATATTATGGTTTCGATAAGTGAAAATGATATGGAATATCACACCTGACCTTGGAAGAATAGGACAATATCTATCATGAGAGTTCAATGTATGTATCTGGATATTCTTCCATAGGCCATTATCTCTATATGCCGAGCTTAGCTCTCCCTGATATATACAACTAACTGTTAGACATAATCACATTATACAACGCCGCATCAGTCAGCAGCGCATCTATGCCGCCGCCTTCACCAACCCTGCCATCCAGGTCGCTGCCTCACTGATCTGCGAGTTGCTATACGACAAATGTCCAAGGTTGACCAATAAGCTACCACCGCATACACCATCTGTGGCATTGCACCATGTCCGGCTCTTCTCCTTGGGGAAGTTGGGAACATGGCCACTGGTCTGGTAGTTCATCGTGGAGCCAAATAGTGCGACGGCTGCAATCTTCTCCTTCATCTCGGCGGGTAGCTTGGGGATAACATTGGTCATCACTGCAGCGCCTTGCGAGTAGCCACCGGCAATGATTGTGCGACCTTTGCAGGCGGCCCACGCTTTCTCGAAAGTTTCGCGGCCGATTTTGATGGAGGCGTCGTCGGTGCGTGCGATGGCGATGTTGGTGGTTATGGACGCGGCGTAATAGACTGGAAATGTGACGATACCGGGGATTGCTTTGTCAACGTAGCTCTTGAGAGAATCTCCAACGAAGTAGCCCTATCATACATGGTTAGTCGAGAAGATCGCAGTGATGACAAGTCAGTGATATTGTACCATTGGGGGTAGTTCGGTGGAACCACGGGCCCAGACGAACGCCGGTTTGCAGCTGTTCTTTTCTGGAGCGGGTTTTTCTGGGGCGGCTGTTTCTGTGCCTTTGCCTTTGCCTTTGCCTTTCGCCGAACTTGCGGTTACCTGGCGCTTCTCGATATCCAAAATTGTTGGGGCCGCCAGGGCCGTTGAGAGAAGGAGTGCTGCTGCGAGGAACTTCATCTTGAAGAATTTAGGCTAGCTAAATGAGAGACTAGTTTAAAGGAGTGTGAGAAGACGATCGAGTGAAGACTGGGTAATTAGGTATTGAACCGGTCGAGGCTTTACATATATATAACAAGATACCTCTTGGCGAAGATGTGTGTACGTTTGGGCTTAAACATGATAGCTAGGCTTTGCTGTTCCTGACCCTTGGATCCCCCGGAACTCTAGGATAAGTATTGCGCTGAATATTAAAGATTCGTGTACTATGACAAGATGAATGGTGTCGTGGGACCATTTTCTTCTTCCAGCCACTTGTGCATCCTAGCTGCGGGAAGGTGCCACAGCAAGTATGAAAGACATGAGAGTAGATCAATGCATTGGCATTTTCAAGATCATTTGATTTGTTAATTGCTCAGATGTGGGAAGGTCGTATGGTTATCCTTGCGTTAAACCAATAACAAAATAGTGATTGCATCCTAGGATAGGTCTTGATATTTGGGATTAAGTTGTATTCAACAGTAAAGACTAGTTCAGTACTACTACCATATTCTTATTCTATTGTATCAAGTAACTTGTATAGGGTCGAGACCGTTGTCACTTCGGTGAATTCCATGCACTTTGAGCGTCAAACTCCAGGTGCAGGCCAGACAATTCGCCTCAGATTCTAGATTTGAGCTTGAGTATCATGTACATCGCGGTCTCCACGTACTCTTTCCTGGGATAAACCACTCGAGTACGACGCAACCCCGGAAAATCCTAGTCCTTATGGGGGGAGCATTGACTTCATATGGCCAGCTCACGAGGTTCGCAAACACCAAAGAGATATTGAAAGGGACTGCCCATAAATCATACGATCATCTCCCATTACTATGCTTTGGCCAGCTGATGAAAAATGCGCCTGCGGCGTACCATGCGGCTCATCTTCATTAGAGATCAATACCGGGAAAATCTGCGGCCAGTGTTTTTCATCTAGCCAGTTGACCGCGGAAGAGGGTTTTGATCAGCCGCGTTGTTGTCCGTCTTAGGGCAATCTGGATAGCGCCGAAGAAAAGTGGTCTGTTGACCTTTCCAGGAAGGTAATAGGGAATCATTGTGGTAGTATGAAGAGTATGGTTATTGGATGTAGCGAAGCTTGGCCATGATCACTTGATTGTTACGCGTAACTGACTGAATTCTGCTGTTTTGTAATTGGATAGTGTGCCTTGCTGTGGTTTGAAAATGCTGGCAATTGGCCCTTGGTCCAAGGTGGTTATTAAAGAATGTGGGGAAGCCTACGCTTAGAAGCAGGCAATATCTCTTTCGGGCAATTATAGATTACTCTTTGAGCGGTACAGACTCCGAAATGCCAGGATCTCCAACACGATCAGCATCCTCATGGTTTGCTTTAGTACCAGAGGTCTGCTGGTGAGAAGCCACGCAGTGTAGGGTGTATCCAATCGTTATTCGGTTTTAATTCCTATTAGGCTGAAACAGTTGTCTCGCATTTCTAGAACAGCAATATGGGATATGGCGGTTGTTCAAAGCTTCGTAGCAGAAGTTGAGTGTATAAGAGCTGTAATCTGGCCACTTGTCGACCATTCCGACTTCGAAAATTCTTTACCGTGTAGTAGTGTTTAAACATGTTTCGATAGTACTCACCTCGTAGTCCATCTGATATAAGGAGCAAACATGAGCTTAGGCTCCCTGCAAGACTGCAATGATTGATGGCAGTGTTATGTGTGTATGATAGGGGTGGGTTATCTTTAGACTCGGGAAGGAGGGATTAAATGAAGGATTCAGATCAGTCTGACCCGCCCAAATGCAAAAGCACTCGAAAACACCAAATTCAATAACCTTCAGCATCAGATTCCACAATTTTTGGTACCATGGACCCGTCCACTATCGCAGCGAAGCAGTGCCTTGAGACGAGTGACAACCTTACGACTCGCATTGCAATCCACTCGTACAGCACCAATCCGCAAAGCTGGTTTTCATGGCTCAGTGAGCGCCTCACCATGGAAGGACATGTCTTTGAGGTGGGCGCAGGTACTGGCGAGCTATGGAAGCATATCGACCACTCGAAAGCTCATCTGACCCTGACGGACTTTTCGCCAGCAATGTGTTGATGCTCTGAAGGCACTGGAAATTGGCAGTGCAGAAGTCAGGCAATGCGACGCAGCACAATTGCCATTCTTAGATCACCACTTTGATATGGTCATCGCCAACTCTATGCTCTACCACGTTGATGATCTACACGCTGTTCTGGCAGAATTTGCTCGAGTTTTGCGACGTGGAGGCAAGCTCATCGTGTCGCTGAGCGGACGCGATGCCAATCCCGAGCTCAGTGCTTTGAGTATAAACGTTGGACGTCCAGCATTAGCATTAAAGCAGGCTCGGATTTTCGCTGAGAATGCGGGAGATCTATTGGGTCGTTACTTTGTGGATGTTAAGTCAGAGCGATTTCCGGGAGATGTCTCGGTGCCGACGGCTGAGCCAGTGCTTGCGTACTTGAACAGCATGGATACAGAGGAAATGTCGGCAAAGCAGACAAGTATTGCAAGAGGCTTCATTGAGGGTGTAATTGGGGCGACGGGCAACTTCAAGAATGGAAAGCATACAGTCCTCTTTACAGCCACTGGCAAGCGCCAATCATGAAATTCCTAGCTCGTGTCAAATCCCTTCAGATTTAATGGCATGGAATCCAGCGCGCCATTGGATTGAATACCCATATATTGAAGTAGCGCGCATTTAACGACTTCGTAAGAAAACGGAGAAGCTACTTTGGGTGCTCCAAGGGGTGGTCAGTACATAGTGAGTGGTGAAGGAAACTTTGAACCAGTCGCGAGAGCACATGCTGTCATGCAGGAGGAAGCACGATAAAGACGCGACCACGTGAAGCTGCAAGTGATGATCAATGGTTCGCGAGATCTCTCCTAGCCCTGGAATATGTATAGATATGTACCTGTTATGTCCTGCATTTACCTGTACTAAGTGAGTAAGAAGTACTGGGGAAGCCATGAGCCAAAGCCTCGGAAGTGCTCAAGGGGCAGCTCTCCGCTCTTTCAGAATTATCTCAAGCGCTGCATATATCTTCTCTGTCTGCCTGCTTGTATTGAATTGAATTGAATTGAATTGAGCCTGTCTACTATACATAGTGTGTATTGTGGTTTTAGTTGATATCGTCCATCGAACCGATTCTTCCCGCAGCTGATAACCAACCCGCGTCTTCTGCGCGTCACCAACCGAACCTCCACCAACTCTATCCCCAGTCCACTGGCAGCCTTATCCGATCCATCGCACACTGTCCAGCTCTAATTCATTATTCCTTTCCTCGTCAAACCTTCATATATCCGTACTCGCTATTTACTTCTTCAACTCGTCCTTTGAAGCCCTTTGATCGCATCTTACATCTTGCCACACTCCGACTGTCTCGCTGACTCACTTGCGCAACCACGATTATACACCCCACGGAGCTCTTGCTCGCCTCTTCGTCCTTCCTTTAAACAAGCTTCGGTCCCAAGAGGTCGAGGCGAGGTACTTGACGAAGATCTGCGAGCTAGTTCTTCCCTTCCTTCTTTATTCTGCACATGAGTGGTTATCTCTGGAAAGCATATCTCCAAGACGATGTGGCGACCTTCCGAGCCGTACTCGATGCGGCCACGGTCGCCCCTCGCATACGGACATCGAAAGGCCATGATAGTGGGCCGGCTGCGCACAGTCCAGCAGACGGCTTGGATTGGGGAGTGGCATCCCCCCCTCGTGTGAGCGCAAGAGCTGGCAAACTGCCCGCTGGCATCACATTAAGTCGCGCAGACTTGAATCGCCGAGATTCACACGGACGGACGCTTCTACATTTGGCCGCTTCAGCGCGCGAGGCGTCGGCCGTTGAATTTGCACAGGCCCTGCTGGATCACCCATTGACGGACATTTATGCTCAAGATGAGGAAAGTGGTTGGACTGCGCTGCATAGAGCGTTTTATCAGGGCAATATGACTATTGCTATCGCGATTCTGACTCGCGATATGCACGATGCATATCAATCAGCAAACGCTAGTCTTCAGCATCCTGGTGGATTGATCAAGATCAAAGACCATGAAGGAAATGGTCCGTTTGATGTCCTGGAACAAACCTTCTCGGAACCAAACAACAGCACTGTCGGAGCTCGGCTTGAGGATGATACCGATTCCGATGAAGATTCTGACGATGACGCTTCGTCTAGCCACAACGCACGACTGCTTACATCTACTCAAAATCCCTTGAACCGGCAGATTAATCTGAAAGGGCAAGAGGTCTTCACGTTTGGCAGCAATAAAAACCTCTCACTAGGATTTGGCGATGAGGATGATCGTCAGTTTCCGGAGAGAATTGTGCTTCGACGACCGGAGAGCCTGGTTCTGCAATTTTTCAGGGAGTACTGTTCTCGTCAAAAGTATTACGCCAAAGATCCCGGCGACAAGGCCATTCCTTTTCACATCCGGCAAAAGGCCTTGATAGTTCGCGAGGTTGAGATGGGCAAATTCTCCACCGCGGTCCTTACTGACGACCCCGTATCAAATGTTTACATATGTGGTCATGGCTCCGGTGGTCGTTTGGGACTTGGCGATGAGAGAACGCGATTTCAATTTGTCTGTGTTCAAACTGGCGAATTGAAATACCGAAAGACTGCTGCGATTGCTTTGGGATATCACCATACATTGGCTTTGACTTCCCGGGGCGAAGTCTTTTCTTGGGGCAGCAATCAATATGGCCAACTTGGATATGCTATGGCCAATTCTACCAAAGCGGAAGACGCTGTTCAACTGCTTCCTCGTCAAATCTATGGTCCCCTTAGAAAAGAAATCGTGGTCGGAATTGCTGCATCAGGAATTCATTCCGTTATCCATACTGCAAATGAATTGTTCACATTCGGTAAGAACAAAGGTCAGCTTGGTATCGTCGATTCCGATGCTCGATCGTGGGACACCATTAGTGTTCCCCGCAAGGTTGGCGGAAACAAGTTCTCATCAACTATTCGTTCAGTTGCAGCTATTGACAATGCTACCATATGTCTTTTGACTTGCGGGGACGTTTGGGTATACGCAAATTATGGATATACCAAAATCAGCTTCATGTCAGACTTCTTACCAAATCACTTTACCTCGCAGAGCTCGAGAAATCAGACTATGGCCCGGTATGACTTTCATACCTCCATTGTCAAGATCGCGGCGTCGGGTGACACCATTGCTGCCCTCTCGGATAGTGGAAAGATCTTCACACTCACAGTATCTCGTCCTTCACTAGCCCCCCCAGGAGCTAATTCATCGACCACAAACCCAGCCAAAATCCGTGGAGCTGTATCTATACCCGTACAAGTTTGGGCAAATCGCAAGAGTCGACTCGCTGCGAAAGATGTTGCTGTTGATCAAAATGGCCTAGTTGTCTTGGTCACGGAAGCTGGCAGTGTCTGGCGCCGAGTGAAGCGTGCGAAGATAAAGGAACGAAGCTACGCAGGCACTGCAGCCTACAAGCCAAAAGACTACAAGTTCTCCCGCATATCCGGCTTAACCTCAATCGGAGCCATTCGTGCTTCTGGCGCTGGTGCTTACGCTGCTGTTCGACAGGAAACCCCGGTCTCCGGCATGGGACTGAGTTATCCTGGCAGATCTCTGGATAACGAGCTACTCAAGATGTCTCTTTTCAAAGATGACATTTTTCCTAGCGCCAAAGAGATATGCGCATTTGCCTGGTTTGCACCAGCACCAGGCCTTGAAAAGTTCGATGCGATGTTTAAACAGCTATGCAACAACTTCAATACATCTTCGTTCTTGGGACCCGACGTGCTTCTGGCGACAAGCACTTCAGAGATTGCTGTCCCAGTCCACTCCTTTATGCTTGGAGCTTGTAGTCCAATTCTGCGGAAGGATCTTTTAGCATTCCAGCAGTCAAGTACACCACAGCTATACAGCATAGATTATAATGGAGAGAAGACTAAGATCACTTTCAACGATACCTCATGGTACTGTCTTCTTAACATTGCAATGCATGTGTCTGTGGGCTTCACCATGTATCCATTGGGCGCCAAGGACCCTGGCTGGTACCGTCCTCTCAGAGCGGAGTTGGTCAAACTCGCTACTCAGCTAGATGCAGAGTGGCTTGAGAAATATGCCCGCAACACAGACTCTAATCAGCATGAACACCCTGGATCCTATAACACTCTCACCTACTTCTTCAAAAGTAATGCATCGGATCCAATTGTACTCCCAGGCATTGACACTATTGTTCAACTAGAAGATGGCGAGCGAAAGGTTCATGCTGCTCTTATGTGCCAACGCTCCCCTTTCTTCAAGGCACTGTTTGAAGGTCGTTCTGGCGGTAAGTGGATAGCAAACCGACAGAATGAAGATGAATTGGTCCCGGTGGATATGACGCATGCTACTACCTCGGCCTTTGACCGTGTGGTCAAGTGGGCGTATACCGATATGGGAGAAGAACTATTTAAAGACATGGCAGAGTGTGATGTTGATGATTTTGTGGACCATGTTCTCGAAGTTATGGGTCTGGCCAATGAGCTAATGATCAAACCGCTGGCTGGAATATGCCAGACTGAACTGGGGCCGCACGTTTCCGCGAGGAATGTCTGCCAGATTCTGATGTCGGTGGCTCCGTGCGAGGTTCAGAATCTGAAAATGGTTTGTTTGAAGTATATCTTCAAGAACTTTGAGGCTGTCATGCGGCATGGGTGAGTTACACTTCGAGATGATTGTGAAGAGAAAGATATTAATGCTTGCAGTCAACTTGACGAATTAGACGAAGATATTCTCTTCGAACTAGATGAGACGGCTCGCAAAGCTCACTTGGAAATCTCTACTGTTAGTCGTTCCGGAATACTCGAAGATCGACTGCTGTCCCGTAATCCTGGACTTGAGGTTCGATTGAAACAAGAACGCCAGGCTAAGATTGATTCCATTGTACTATTCAACAAGTACACGGAATCAATACCCAAAGGTGGCTCGTCCTTTGTAGCAGGCAGTTTTCATGAGACGGAAATGGCAGGACAAGCGCAAGCATCACGGTCAAGACGACGGTCTTCGCATCATGGCCTACAAAGCCCACCCAGTCCCACAACAAGGCCTGTACTTCGTGGGAAGCCTTCAGCTTCGGATCTCATTTTCGATATGGACGGAGATGATCATGCTGGACTTGAGGTGCCTACTCCTTCCAGATCTAATCAGCAATCCAGCCCTTACATGGGCGCCTCAGCGCATTGGACGACTGTGGCCTCTCGAAGTGGTCAGAAGAATCGTCAGACACCTGAAGCTGACCAGTTGCTCAACTCGGTAGATTCTCACATCGCCAGTACGTCGCCTTCAATACGCACATTAACAGCTACGCCAACGAAAGGTGATGGCTCTGCATGGCCATCTCTTTCCCCATTGCCAACATCCAAGCTCAACATGCGCGATATTCTCGATCAAGCCAGTGTTCGCCAGCCCTCAGGCTTATCCCTTGGTCTATCAGAAACACCCACAACCGATCGGAAGACATCGGGAGGCTCACTCTCTATCCCAAAGATGTCTCAAAAAGAGCGAAAGAAACTACAACACCAAGCAATGCAAAACGTATCCTCGCCCATCGCCGGGCCATCCTCCTCAATGGCCCCATCACCCTGGCAAGCCGTACCGAAACCAAAGAGCAAGATCACGGACGCTCCGTCGCCCATAACCTCAGCCGGCCCACCAACACCACATCTCACCATGCGCCAAACCGTCGCTAATCCCAGTTCCAAGAAGTCAACCCCCCTCGCCAGCCCACCGGCGCAAGCACCTAGTCCAATGTCTCTCCCTAGCACCACTCTCCCTCGCACAACTAGCGCTCCACCACACCAGCGCCCCACTCCGCACCAGACAACATCTTCGCCGGCGCCAGCAGCAGACTCTCCCATCCAACCACGCTCCATACGCCATACGCCCATGCCGGTTCGGCCATCTATCACGCCTGGTAGTGTCAATCTCTCCGATATTCAGAGCCAACAAGTAGCTGAGAAACTTGTGCTCTCTGGCTCATATGACAAGCGTAGTCTCAGCGAGATCCAGGCTGAACAAGCATTTCAGGAATGGTGGGATAAAGAGAGTGCACGTGTGCAAGGGGAAGACGTACCAGGAGATAGTGTGGCAGCGAACACGCCGACGAGGTCGCGTGGCGGCAGAGGTGGTGCGAGAGGAGGACGGGGTGGTAGGAAGAGGGGCGGTAAAGCGGATGCTGATGGTGGCAATCGGGAGAAGCACAGTAGAGGGAAGCGAGCGGAGAGAGCTGAGACTGGCGGTAATGGTGAGGCTAGCAGAGGGAAGGGGACAAGTCGCGGACGTGGATCGGCATGATTTGGTCTTTTGTATATACGCATTGTAAGATCTATGAGTTTATTTTGATTTCATGTAGAATGGCTTGATAAGGATCAGAATACGCATATTCCAACGTTTTCAAATTGAGATTTTTGAGCCTCAGCCTGATGTAACTTTTCTTGTCGCATTCGGGTTTATGTAAGCTCTTTGACGAGCACTGCATAAGCCTGATCAGAGATATGGCTGCTAGAACTCATTAAAATAATAACACTAAAAGTTATACCCGCCCTCGTATTTAGAATGCAACGTTCATCACGAGAAGTATATGGCGTGGGAGACAAGGCTGAGGCGCAGTTGAGATCGCCAAGCACAGACGGTTTCATCTCCTTTCAGCTGAAGCTCACCCCCTTCCCTCTCAACAGCCTGAGAAAAACAACACACTCCTTTACCCTCCTCCAGACCCCGCAGAGCGATACCGAATCGTCAACATGCCGTTCAATAACATATCTAACATGGTCCCGCAAGCGAGAGCGCGAGCGCGCACGGCACCAACGCCATACCCTCGTCTCGCCTTCCACGCCATCCGCTGTGCTCAAGCGCTCTCCAGCCTGGTCGTTATGGCAGTTATGTTTTACTTTATCTGGAATCTCGTTCATGAAGATTTTGATCCCCCGAGGACATTCTGGATCGTAAGTCGTGCCCTATACTTCGAAGTTGGATCGTAAGGCTGATGGTGTGTTGTTGTAGCTCTTAGCGGCGTCGCTGTCAACATTTTTCTTCCTTATCGGATCGATGCTAGTATATGCTTGCATCGGTCTTTCACCGCGTATAAATATGATTGGAAACCTGGTTCTATTCTTACTTTGGGTGCCGTCATTTGGATATCTCTGGTTCTTTACGCGAGCGACGTTAGGCCATGTGTGCAATCGCGAAAACTGGACTGGGCCAGTGGGAATTATGGTGTGTCGGATATATAAGGCGCTATTCGCGTTTGCGATGCTTGGATCGTATGCTAGACCCTAGGACTTTGCATATGTATATGCTGACGTGATAACAGTGTGACGACAGTCGCAGCTTTGATTCTGGATATAGTGGTATGGCGGAGGACGACTTCACGAGGCAAATACGCCCAAATGCCAGACAATCGCGAGAAACCAGTCGGCATTGGCGCGCCCGGTCGACCTTACAATGCTCCCGCCTACTCGGATTCGAGAAGCAGTATTGCGCTCGAACAATATACGGCGCCAAACGCTGCATATGGCGAGCGAGCTGACTATGCTTTGCCAGAAGAGCAATTTAGTTATGACACTTCGTACGGAGGTGCGGCAGCACATCACGATCCGCCAGCGGTGGCTGGATCGACGCCGCCAACAATCAAGTAGTTTGCGCATATCTGAGAGAGCACTGGTGGTGTGGTGAAATGTACGAATATCTACGAAAATTCCGGCGCTGATATGGACTCGGTTGAATTTGAGCGGCATTTCGAGACTAGGATTGCGGATTTTATGTCTATAACTAATGTACAACCATTACGCATCACGATTCTTAGTCCATTGGAAAGTCACAGGAGTCTGCAAGTGTCTTTGCTAACCGTTCGAGGAAAGCCTGGTCTTGTCCATCGAACCCATTGAGTTCGGCACAGTCAATGTCGATTATAGCAACAACCTAACACAGTGAGCATCATATCTGTTGATTGGGAAGTGCTCTTCTTACATGCCCATCTTTCACAATAGGTACGACGATCTCGCTTTTACTCGCTCCATCGCAGGCAATATGTCCCGGAAATGCATCCACGTCCGCAACAAGTTGCGTCTTTGCTTTTTTTGCGGCAGCTCCACAGACACCTCTACCCAGTGCGATAGTCTGGCATGCTACATGGCCCATGAAAGGACCCAGCACGAGCGTTTGCGGGTCCGTGGGATACACGATATAAAATCCAGCCCAGTTCACCGCATTTGACGGCGCAGGAAGTGAATGAAGCGCATGATATAAAATCGATGCTGTGTTAGCCAGGTTGCTATGGCTGAGATTAGACACGATGAGTGACTCGAGGGATTCCCTTGACGAACCAGACCCAGTTACGCCGATTGTCGAAAAGCGCAGAAGTTTGCTCCAACAGCTGAGTGTAGACTTCTCTCTTTGATAGACCTCGGGTGAAGGTTGAGGCTTCTGCGTGGACCTTGGTCGATTAGCGATCTACATGTACGAATCTACACAAGGATTATTACCATTTTCACAAGCCTCACAGAATATTCAATGCAGATTTTGAATCCAAAAGCAGACTTTGCTGCTTTACGGAGCCCGCTTTCAAAAGTCTGTCCTGAGGCGTTTTGCCAAGCCTGAAATCTATGCGTATTTTATGTTAGTGCGCCTTGTTGCTAGCGAAGCACGCACTATTGTCTTGTGGCTTGCCTACTAAACATTAGTGAGAGTCGTGCTGAGCGTTAGTGAGACGAAGCTTTTAGATTACCGCCAAGGGCGTTATTTTGGACCAGTGTTTTTAGCGCCAGGACAGACTTTTGAAAGTGGGCTCCGTACTGCTGTCGCTTCTTCACCACAGCCACCTGTCAGATCGCCCTCAGGTAGGAGCCTTGACGAATCTCAAACATTGCATGTCGCCATTCGAACGCCATTTCAGCGGATCGAATTTGAGTCGCATGCAACTGCGCCACCAACATTTTCCTTGCAAAGCAGGGTGGCAATTCGATAGGGCAAGGCTGGGTTATCTGCGATGTGATTGGTCGAAAAGTCTACTTTTTACGAGGTCAGCCTTGTGAATGCTTTAAATAGCATCGGGCGTTGTCAAGTGTTGTCCCTTTTTGAAAGGCACAAATATACATGATAACAGCCTTGCCAGACATATCTGAAGATGAGAAAATAAAATATATTATGACTCCACAATTTAGGACTTAGCATCCCTCCTTCGTGGATGTGGATTCGGGACGACAACCTACCACATAACAGCATGGTAAGGAGCACGGGGAAAGAGACGTTAAAATACGACTTGACTCAACAATGACCAAAAAGTCTAGAAGGCAGCCTGCCCGAATAGGTACAACCACTGCTCTTCGATCCGACCCACTACGCCAACTCATCAATCAGCCCATCACCCGACCGCTTCTACGGCCTAGATCCCAACACAGTCGACTACAAAAGCATCACATCCGCCCTCAATGATATGAACGTCACCACTCCACTAGCTGAAGCAATCATACATAGCGGTCACTTCTGTATCCGCTGTAGAATGCTGATGGAGTTCTGGAGAAGCACAGATTTCCATCTTATTCGGCGTACCAGGGACGAGTTCAAGATTAGCAGGCCGCGCTACATCAACAAAGAGCCGTGTATTTGCAAAGGAATTTTCTTTGAGGTTGAAATGAGGCGCTTGTGTCGTATGCAACTTATGTATGCAGATCTGGTACCCGGTTAGCTGAGAATTTAAAAGGGCTAGAGCGTGAGATCTACCTTCGTACCTTTCGTTCAACGCAACCCCCAAAACTGTCGAAGATGCTATGGTAGTCGTCGAAGGTATTGGATAGCGATATCTATGGTTCGATGTGCTGAGTGTCACCTAGCATGACGAAGATACTAAACTTCATTGGATTCTCAAACTGGGTGCTGTATATGGCAAATCATACCTCACAATAGTAGCAGCAGATGGCGACAATGCCAGTCATGGAGTACTGGCTCTACAAACTCCCTCGCAGCGACCCCCACAGTCCTCAGCACAGTTTGGTCCACGAGTTTTCGTCGAGCTAGAACACAGCGAAACCCGGAAGAAACAATTCGAAGATTCAACATACAATAGCCTGTGCCTGGACGTAAGTTTTTTTGTTCTATATCCAGCGCTACCAACTAACAATCTCCTGTTTCCAAGAACGGCTTCTTGCTCCCCATCTCCTAGTATTTCTCAACGGTCGTGTCCACTTTCAATGCTCAACCCCCTGCTTCTACGAGGACATGGTATATATTGGATCGGTCCGCCCAAAGGGAACGGTAACGTCCTGTATGCCACCTTTGGCAATTCCTCCGCCTCCCGTCTAGGACTCAGCTACACGTATGCCGACTACCGCTCCTTGATTCCGCAATACACGAAATGAACTGAGCCCGGACTTTTCCCACCGACATTTTGCGTGCTTTCGCTGGTGTCAGCCAACTTTTTGTACAAGCAATGAACACTGAGATGCAATATGGGATTCCAATGTGCTACATTGACAGTCTCCTGCTCTGGCGACCAGAGAAAGCGTTGACGAGGCGAGAGGGCTCTGCCAGTTGGAGCGGGTGCGGCTGGATTGGCACGACTGTACCTCTGTTCTTGCGCAGGCAATGCATCCTGGTCAATTCGGAGAAGCTATTGTTGGCAGTCAAAAGAACACTGAACAATCTGATGAAAACACGTTCATAACCCTCAAGTATCTATCCGAATACGTTTTAGGTTTCTGTGCCTTCGTTGTGGCCCTACATCTCGCGCCTGACAGTCTAGTGGAGCGACGAAAAGGCAGTGATTGGCCAGCTTTGCCATACAAGAGACACGAGTACCCTTCGTTGAACCCTCAGCTAGCGAGATTTGACGTAGTAGATGGAGCTGGTGAGCTTTGCGGAACAGTCTTGCTACATACCCAGATAGAGGGATCTATGGGCAACGTCCTTGACCTGATTCTGACCAGTGGGACAATAAGCATTCCGAAAAGTCGTTTTCCTTCCTGAATGTTATGGTAGTAAAATGACTGGTGGAGCGAGTGGGCATGGAATTGATCAAGAAATTGGCATTGAATAGTCCTGTTGGCGGTGAAATGGGCCGGAGGAGGTTGATTTTGAGTTAGAGTATTAAATTAAGAATACGAAGATCTTGAGTGAAGTTCCTGTGGACTGAATAGTTCAAAATGGAAGTGATTGCGAAGATAGGATAAGATGGATGAATAGAGTGGAAGCAATCTATTTTTACATTATAATTTTTTTCAACTTCAATGAGAGAAGTTCTACCATACAGTTAATCCTCTACGGATTTCCTTGATTCTGAGCAAAACGATGGCATATGGAAGTCATTTGGAACATCCTCAATTGTTTTTGAAATACGAATAGGATTGTATCTAACAAATTGAAGCGCGATCCGCTTTTTATAATGCATGGAACGCTAGCAGTTCTGCTCTTTCTACTAGGTCTAGGGGCTCAAGGTACTCAATTCATCAAACTCGGAGTAGACAGCCAGAGCTCAAAATATGATATATCTCTGAGTGAAGCCAAAGCATTGAGCTTGAAAGTACCTCTAGATACCAGTACGTCCTGTATAATGTGCAGCGGTCTCAATCTTGAAGACTAAATCCATACAGTATCCTCAAACACTCTCGAGCTTACAAGCCACTCTGGAATTTCTTTGAGCCAAAGATATCTCGACCTACTCCTCCTAGAAGCAAACACTGCGGATCTTCCAAGCACTCAAGTACCAGTCAAAGGCGTCCAACTAAGCAACGTAAATACCATCTTCACAATCCCCATAATAATCGGCACTCAAACTCTGACCGCCCTCCTCGATACCGGCAGCTCTGACACCTGGTTCATAACATCCTCTTTAAAATGCGTAAACAAACGACGCGAACCAATCTCCCCGCAAAAATGTAAATTCGCAAATGGCTACAACAAAAGCAGTACATACCAACCAATCCCGGATCGCCATTTCAACACTTCGTATGTCGATAAATCTTTCGCGTCCGGCGCTATGGCAACAGAAACCGTGACGATCGGTAACATCACGATTGATAAGCAGCCTCTTGGCTTCGTAGATCTCGCATCCTGGGAAGGTGACGCAGTTACTTCTGGGTTGATGGGCATGGCATTTCCAAGTATCACGAATGCGTATCCAGGAGAACCAGGAAACCCGAGAGAAGATAAGAAAGGCACGAGTATTCCATACCCGCCCATCTTCACGAACATGTATCGCCAGAAATTGATACAGCCGATCTTTAGTCTGGCAGTGAATAGGCCAAAGGAAGGACCTGGTGTATTGGCACTCGGTGGTCTGCCTGAACAAAGCAAGGCTGTGAAGTTTTCAGCGAACTTTGCGAGGGCGCCGATGCAGCACTTATCTATAAGCCCACGCGCACCAACACCACCGGATGCCGATGGAATAACGGACTACCTGTTCTACGTGACTAGCACCAGTGGCTTTAGCATAAACTCCGTTCCCATGTCTCAGGGCGCGGAGGTAATTATCGACTCTGGTTCTCCGGTATCCTACCTACCTAAAGAAATTGCGCGAGCGATTCATGCTCAATTCACGCCTCCGGTGAGCGTCGATTGGCTTACGGGCCAATACCTCTTTGATTGCAAGAACACCAAACCTGCAAAAGTGGGCGTCAAGTTTGGCAATGCGACTGTGCATTTTGATCCGGCGGACCTGATGATTGTAGGCGCAGGCGATTTATGTGTGAGCGGGATTCAGAATGCACCAAATGTAGGCAAAGGAGTAAGATCCGTATTGGGAGGGTCATTCTTAAAGGGTGTGGTTGCGGTGTTCGATGTTGGAAGGGGAGAGATGAGGTTCGCTGAACGGATAAGATAAGAAAAATGATTTTTCGTGGCAAGGCACTAATTCGAGAACACCATTCCCAAAACCATCAATTATATATGTTCATTATTCCTATCTGCGGGTAAAGCTGGATGGAGTCAAACCCGTCATGGTCGTGTCAACGCCGAAAACTTCATCTTGATAAGCCCGTTATATCCATCTCTTAGGATCGTGATGGAGGATATATTCGTTTCGTTGGTCGTCTGCTCTAAATGATACAGAAATCGCAAGGGATGGGACATGGAACGCAGAAGCAAAAGCGACCTGGACAGGCTCCGCCGCGGTCACCGCCTCCTCGTAGACCGCCGACTGGAGTCTGGGCGGGTTGAGGACCTGCGATTGAGATGGTTAGCATGGCGGGTGAAGAAGTTGGTAGACTAGACTCACGCATGCTCATGGGCTCTCGAGGAGCAGGTTGCATGTCCTCGACAACGCCTTTTCTGACTGAGACAACTGGGGCTGGCGTTTGTGGTAGGTTTTCTTGGGCCATTGTGATGGAGGTTGGATGGATTCGAGTATGTGTGTATTAGTGTATGGTTTCGAATTGGAGCGTGTTGCTAAGGTTGCGTATAGTGATGGAGAAAATGTATGAGGAGATTCGGCTGGGCAAAGAGGCGATTAAGTACTTGATTGACAGTTGCAGATTGTAGATTGGGGGAAGGACGAATCAATTGAGGATGTGATGGCTGCAGGAAGCTCCGGCCAGGGCAGCAAGTGGATGCATGCAGCGTCATCATCGTCGAGTGCTACTCTATCTTCCATCTCCTTTGCCTTCTTTTATCGAGTATCATTACCTTCCTCGATTGTTTATTTGTTGCTTCTGCTGTGAACAGGAGAATTCAATCAGCTGCGTATATTGAGGATATCACATTGGTAAATTGAGGACCTGGTGTAGCATTTGGAGATAGTTTCCGTCGAGTCATGAGAAGGTGCAAACAAACCTTTGCAAGAGCTTCACATTTCAATCACAACTTGCGTTCCCAAGTCAAGAAGTATTGCAAATGCAAGGTATCCAAAAAACAGTATCTTTTGGGATGTCACAATAGAAGCAAACATGCTCCGGATATTTTACAGCTTGGGGAAGTGGTAGGCTACTACTAGCCATGTGGATTTGGTGTGATTTGTACCATGAGAGCTGTGAAAGGTACCAAAATGCTCACCACAACAAACATCAACCCCAGCATATCACCATTTCCCACCTTCAATATATTGATTCTGTATAACTATTAAATTCCCAAAGCAGATATAGAAATAGGCGCGCTACTACCTATTTCCCCGTTTGCGAAACGTAACTCTTTTGCATTGTTTGGCCTCAGTATAGCCGCGCACTGCGTCATCAGCGTCATAGCCAGCAGGTACCTGCCTCCTTCTGGGCCTCTAAGTCCAAGGCAACCATAGAATTCACCATCGTCTCCAACTTCATTTCATCTTCTTCTCTTCCTGTAATTACCAACTCTCACCAATTTCATCAATCGTTCAAGCAAATCATCATGTATCTACCCAACGCCCAAAATGTGCTCGCCGCCGGACTGGCCTTGACCAGCGTCTTCTCCAACTGTACGTATCCACACCATCAACATTGGTACAACAACATGCGGTACAATTTGCTAACGACCCTTTGACATAGCCGACACCATCTCATCTGGCTCAGTCATGGACTATGCCGTCGAGAAGTGTATCGATGCCGACAAGAACGTGCGATGCACCAAGCCTTTCCTCGTCACCAAGGGCGGCTGCTACAACATCCAGTGGTCTACGGATGGTGCATTGAGCCACACCACCGTTGAAGTCCGTGACTCAGGAAGCGGAGAGCTTGTCTTCTATCGCGACACTAATGGCGAGTGGAAGCCCGAGAAGGGAGAGGTATGCTCAATCCGACGGTTTGTGGTGTTGAATGGTTTGACTGACGCCTTATAGCTTGTGTACTTGGACTTCAAGCCCAAGGTCTGGAAGACCGGCAATGAGACTGTTGAGTACAAGGTTGAGACTTGTGACAACTAGACATATAATCATACGATGGATATTGCATTGGTTTGGAGTTTCCTGATGTTTGTAGCTTGGTAAATCAGCATGGAGAATTCAGCATGTCGGTTTTCAGGACTACTTCTCTCATCATTCATGCATTGTACTTTGACAAAAGCACCATTGACGATTCTTTCTACATAATATCTGGACATAGTTAATACATTTAATAATTGCAAAAGAATATTCAGTGGCTACAGTCATGGCAAGTTCGGCGTTCCTGCATCTTATCTCGAATCTTGATGGCTTGATGGGCTTAGTCATCGTCAACTGTTAAAGGCGATCTTCATCTTAAATCCAACTTCAAGCGATCAACATTCTCAGACACTGACTTCCTCACCATCGATTGTGCTTCTCCTTATCGCTGTACAACCTTGGGAGTTCATATACGTCTAGGACTGGGGAAAACTGTTCACAAGTTTTTGGCGGACCACCACCAGGAACTCCTAGCTTCTCACCCATGCATCTCTCAGCGCCAGCCCCACTACTTTTTCTCAAAGTCGAGTCGAGATGAGCTGTTCGAGACTCATTTCTTTTTTCAAGCAACTTGCTTTCCCTAGGTCATCATCCGGTGTCGGTCGGAAGGGTGCCTGAAGATCGTTGATGCGAGGCTGAATGATGCTTCGAGAGCTCCCAACTGGCGTATCAAAGAGCTCACAAACACCACGCAGCTCTGGATAGCTCCAACAAGATCTCATCCTTCTGGACCGCATCTTGGCACTGCAAGCCTATTCTTGCTGCCAGTCAGTCAATGGCATCTGTTTTTACACGTGTGGAAGTAAGCAGTAGACTTGCACACCATGACTGCAGAAACAAGGTAGGATTTCATGTCATGCAACTTGCTCAAGTTCATTCGATAAGCGTAAGAAAACAGGTACAAGTATGATCCAGGTCGCGCATCTTTTATCTGCAATCTATATCAAACCTTGAGGATTCTAAAGATCCCTGATTGATATCATTGGAAATGTCTTCTTCTATCGTTAATCTCTTGAGTCTAGCCTTGGTGGCTTCAATTGCCAATGGCTTACCCCAGATCTTGGACTCAAGCCTCTCAAAGAGGCATACAGCCGTTGAGGCACCTCTAGCCAAGTCCAATTACTACATTTCTTTTGGTCCACGCCCCTTTTATATCATCAATAACATGACCGCATCGCCTCTCAAGACAAAACTTCAGTCTTGCGAGAATGGTCCATTTGAGATTTCAACCTTCGTCTTTGGCCATCGTGGTGGTGGAACTCTTCAATTTCCAGAAGAGACCGTCGAGTCAACCATGGCCGGAGCCCGCATGGGAGCAGGCGTCCTAGAATGCGACGTATCATTCACTGGAGACCGTGGACTAGTCTGCCGCCATTCTTTATGCGATTTACACACCACCACCAACATCCTGCTCAAACCTGAGCTTGCCAAGAAGTGTACAATTCCCTTCACTCCTGCCAATGGGACAGCACCCGCAAATGCGCTTTGCTGCACAAGCGATATCACCACCGCTGAATACACTAGCCTTTGTGGTAAGCAGGATGGCTTCAACGCTTCTGCCAAAACACCAGCAGATTATCAATATGGCACTCCAACCTGGCGCACTGAGCTCTACGACACTTGTGGTACAGTCATGACGCTCGACAGCTACATAACCCTCGTCGACTCACTCCCCGGCTACCGAAATTTCACACCAGAACTCAAGACACCACCGGCCCAAGTCCCTATGCCGTTCAAAGGATATACACAGGAACAGTATGCACGAGACATGCTCAACGCTTTCATCAACCGTGGTATTGATCCCTCAAGAGTATGGGCACAGAGCTTCAACCCCCCAGATATCTACCAATGGCTCAAGGAGTTTCCCGCCTTTGGCAAACAAGCAGTCTTTCTCGACGAGTCCGGCGACACACCCTCCACCTACAACGTCTCTGTGTCCGCACTCGCAGGTATCAAAGCGAAAGGCGTGAACATCATCAGTCCACCCTTCAACTACCTCCTCACACTGACCCCGGACAACAAAACCATAATCCCCTCGCCATATGCCCTTGAGGCGAAACGAGTTGGCCTTGATATCGTGTCCTGGTCATTTGATCGCAGTGGACCGCTAGCTAAGGTACTGGCCACGGGAGAGTATTACTACTCGTCTATTGCGCCGGCTCTTAGCTATGATGGCCAGATGTATAATGTGCTTGATGTGTTGATTAATCAGGTTGGTGTCAAGGGCATGTTTAGTGATTGGGCGAGTACAGTCGTTTACTTTGCGAATTGCTTTGGGCTCAAAGGACCGGTTTCTAGTAATTACAAGTAAGTGAAGTTTGCATGATGGCGTGATGGATAGCTGTGTGAGTGATGAGTGGATGTATATAATGATGAGCATAGACTGGCTTTCTAGCAGGGGCTTGAAATGTTGTATATATGATTGATGGTGGTGATGGTTGATAATGTAATGTCTTTGATCTTCTATTCTGCTCATCTGATCAAGCTTTATAGAATGGCGGTCAGAACTTTGGGATCGGCATATGTTGTCAGTCCTGCCCTTTCAAGGAAAAGGGGTAGGTATAGGGGGATCAGACAGTGCTAACAGATCGGCAAAAGCGATAGAGACAGGCCACTGTCAATGATTGATCATGTATTGCCTAAACAAATAATTGCGTTGGGGTTCGGTGAATGCCACTGGCGTAGTCGCATGAGGTTCTCTGGATTCAGGATGTCGTGTGAGTGTAACCCAGCGTAGCTGGTAGTGTGCGAAGAAGCTGAGACTGTGATTACGCAGTATCTACATGATGTTAAGACCGTTGCGACTATCTCGTTCGTGCATTTCCTGCCAAGCTGTGTCTGCCAAGTTCGGCGTCAGCAATATCAACACCACGGAAGTCGATCCCATCCACGTGTTTCTCCCAGCTGAATTCAAACTCTGCTCAAAATGGTCTTTGCGAATTATCTTATTTGTGCATTTTCTGCCAAGCTGTGGTGTGCCAAGTTCGGTGTCAGCAATATCAACACCACGGAAGTCGATCCCATCCACGTGCTCTCCCAGCTTAATTCTAAAACTTGCTCACAAGAACAAGTGAGCCCAGTGCGCTATTCGCGCTGCACAACAATCGAGAGGTCCTTTAACTCATTGGAATGTGAATTATGGCCGCAAAGTCATCTAACGAGGAGCTATCGATTAACCATTCTTACTTAGCTATTCCTCCCTTGCTCCAGGACCATGGCTTAATCTAATCTGCTTAGAGGATCGGGATATAAGAGTGTTGTAATAGAGTTGAGAGCAAATCCATGCAGTCTCAGTGACTAAACCTTAAAAAGCAGGGGCCGAAGCGACGCATCACCGTTGAAGGATTTCAACCGCAATCGAAATTGAAGAACAATGGGATGCAAGGCAAGCATCAACCTGGACACAGAGAGCAAATTGTATCATGCATACTTGACGGGGAGCGATTTTGATAAGTCCGTATGTAAGCTATGATGTTCACAGCCTCCGTTGGTCAATCTGTCGAAGTAGTTGTCAAGATCACTGCTACTTTGCTGATTTGGCTGCAGCATTATCACACAAAAAATGGAAACAACTGGCTTGAACTTTGGGGCATCACGCATGTCACCTAGTGCAAGGACAAAATATCCAAAGGTCAAGTATTGATGTGGTGATTTTGACACAAGGTCAAGACGGCCAGTGCATAGGATGGTCACTGCAAAGTCATTAGTGCTAGTGGATATGACATGAGCCACCAAGATCAATACGCCTGCTACAAAGCGATGACTTGTCTGGGATCCTCACTCGGATGATCACTGTCACATCTTTTGATTAGATGGGCATGCTGGTTTTGAATGCTCACGCAGTGCAGTCCTTATCTGGCAATCTAAATGCTGCTCTGGTTCATGATTTCACTGCCCAAACTGTAGAAACAATGTTTGAGCTACCTATTGGCTCTATGATTATAACAGTTCTCATAACTGCAATGCTGTTTCAAACGTTCCTTACTTTGATTCTGGCCAGTCTAGCCGGCAACCGTCTTGTTGTCTTTTGACTGAGTATTCAACTAAAAGGTCGGACCTCATTTGTATGAATATCCTACTAGTTTATGGTTCCATGGTATAGCTGTGAGACATTATGAAGCCTTGATCTTCTCATATGTATTGTTCTGATCTAACAGTGAAGACCTAACGTGGAATTTCCAGTTAGATGACATACTGCAGCTTTTCCCGTGGAGGTCCCTTAGGAAAAGAAGCCTAATTTACTGCTGGGCATGGATATTATATTTCTTGGCTTATGACCAGGCTAGCTAGGATTTGTAGATCTGTTTACTTTCGCTTGCGCTGGGCTTAGATCCATACCGCCCCCAATCTAATCAGTAACGGAGTTCTAGAAGAACTTCGCGTTTATTGTACTGTTTGGGGGGATAACTCTGAAACGTGGGGTTTCTTCTCCTCACAATTGGGGACTCTTTTTCGACTCTCATGAGCTTCACAAGGGCAACATGATAAAATGTAACTCGCACTGCGATTCGTGTGTTACAGCTTTGTTTCAATTCCCCATCACCGGAATACACATTGTCTCCCGGTTATATTGACACCTCGATGTCCCTTCCTGATTGTATTGAAGTTATTCCCTAATATCTCTTATTCCCCAAGACTCGGAGATTCGAAGGCGTAAAATCTTAAACAATGATCTAGTCAAGCCATTAACCTAGACAATTTGCTTCAAAGGAATGCCCGAGTTCTACACTTACCCATGCCAAGCCATATATTTGGTGTACTAGATGAGATGCCAGGTCCATCTGCTGATCCTTTTGAATCAAGATCGACAAGGGAAGGGTTGATAAGCTTATCTCAGTAGATTAATCCAAAAAGCTTAGCAACTTTAAAAGATGATCATGTTGCGGCTCCCCGTTGTCTTGGCCTAATTGAGCAATTAACACGATCAGATGTTCCAATAGGAAACAAGTATTCCAGGGCCGGAATATTTGAAGCAGGGAATGGAAAGTCCCGGATCTGTGAGCTTGGACTGTTTATTACGCCTGTTATGCGTTCCCAAGATATGGTTTTCGAAGGCTTCTAGTTACATCGTTGATACCTTCATATGCCCACAAGCCATGTCACCCCAAATATATTGCTGGAATTGCAAGTCTAACGCCATATTCAATCTATCTCGACTACCAGGCCGCCTTGACCAAATCCCCACGGAAAAAGGATTTGCTGCACTTGATTATCACAGCTGATCATTGTTGCTTGTACCATGGTCCAATATTCAAGGGATTTTTGAACATTGTGAGTTAATTCCCTCAGCCCTTTGACACCAATTATCAGTTTTATGACATGTGTCGTAGCATCTTAGATGAAGACGCGTCACTAGGAATAGTTTCAACTCATAGCTAATACTTGGTACCTTTAGTTCTGTCAGTGGAAGACACATAAAATAGCTGGATCTATCCTTTTTCATCTTTCACCAAGACATTTTAATTTCATTACACAAAAATGCCAAGAAGAAGAGTAAGAGAAAGCCTTGACGCCATCGGCGATATTGAGACTAGTATCTCGAACCGTAAATGGTGTTGTGGCATTCTCAATGTAGAGTCATCCGAACTTGTCCCAGGTCTGTCACTGCCGCTTCATTACCCCATAACCCATACTGACAAGTTTAAGGATCCGTTCTATTGTTTTCAAAGCCAATACCTGACAATGGCAACGACTCTCTTGGTCTCACCGACTCTAACTCTTCTGATTTATCACTGGAGGTTCCAAAGAAGACGACACCTGATGGCAAGATTGTTCTCGAACCACAGCCAGATGATTCACCCAACGATCCTTTGAACTGGCCATTATGGCGAAGGAATATGGCTCTAGTAGCAATAGGCTTAATCTGCACACTTGGTGGTGGACTCACTCCTGTTATCTCCGCTGGCTTCGAAGACATTGCTGAGGCTTTCCACGTACCAGTCCCCAAGGTAGCGCTCACAACAGGATTTTTCATGATGGGTTTGGGACTAGGTGGTGTTGTTGCTAGTCCAACAGCAGTTTTATTTGGAAAACGATTCGTCTTTCTCGTCGGAGCAACACTGATGATCGCCACTTCGATCTGGTGTGCTATTTCTCCAAGCTTCGGATCTCTTGTTGCTGCAAGAATCTTCGAAGGTATGGCTACAAGTCCAGTCGAAGTTCTTCCTTCCGCAGCTATTACGGAGCTTTTCTTTCTACACCAAAGAGCCTTTCGTCTGGGTCTATACACTCTCCTTCTCTTGACTGGAAAGAATCTCGCTCCATTATTAGGAGCTGTGATCAACGAGAAAAGTGGCTGGAGAACCGTCTTTTGGTACGTCTTACATTTTTCCTCTAGAATTGATGCTAACTGTGCTCAAGGGTCGTCACCGCTTACGCAACAGCCTGTCTTGTTCTTTTGTTCCTTTTCATGGGCGAAACCTACTGGGACCGAAGACCCCGACAAATCGAAGTCGCAAAAGACATGCAAAGACGATCCAGGGTAATTCAAAGCAACGCTCAAATGTCCAACAAGTTTTCTTCAGATGCCAAGACTGTATCAGATCTCAATGTCATAGAGGAAAGCACCTCCAACCTTGCACCATCTCGAAATGGAGGTTTCCATGGCGTCGTTGAGGCTTATGACCAGCCAGGATGGGTTACAAACGAATCCAAAACACATGTCGAAGAGGTTGAAACCACTATTCTTTCTACATGGACAAACATAAATGATCCCATTCCAATCGAAAATCAGGACTACACCGAAAGACTTCGAAGCCATCCTCGAAGGACATTTATTCAGACACTGAGTCCATTTACAGGACGCATCAATCAAGATAGCTGGCTGAAGGTTGCTCTCCGGCCTTTTATCTTGTTCTCTTATCCAGCCATTCTTTGGAGCTCCTTGGTATATTCCCTCTCCATTGGCTGGCTTATCGTTCTGTCCGAAGCTGTTGGTCAAATATATGAGAATAAGGAAACATATCACTTCACATCACTGGAGACTGGAATGGTCTTTCTTTCCCCTTTCATAGGAGCAGTGCTTGGATCAGCTTTAGCAGGAAAGATCAGCGACACCATCGTTCAAATTCTGTCCAAAAGAAACGATGGGGTCTACGAACCTGAATTCAGACTTGCCATGATACCCGCAGTGGCTTTAGCAACTTCAGCAGGTCTCTATGGCTTTGGTTGGTCAGTAGAAGTGCGAGACAACCCAATCGTGCCTACCATATTTTTCGGAATTATATCATTTGGTTGTGCACTTGGTTCTACAACTGCAATCACATATTGCGTAGACAGTTACCGGCAATACGCTGGCGAAGCGTTGGTAACGCTCAATTTCTCCAAAAGTAAGATTACCCTGCTTCCATTTCTAACCCAGCTTGACTAACAAATGTAGACATATTCCATGGCCTAGTATTTTCCCTATTCTTTCCTCAATGGTTGCAAAGGAGTGGAAGCAAAAAAGTCTTCATAGCTCTTGGAACGATACAAATGGTTTGCATGGCTGCCTCTATTCCCATGTACATATATGGAAAGAGGGCTCGCTTTTGGACTTCACAACGTAGTGTGATGGCCCGTTTCTAGGCTTTAGCACCGAATATAGAATAGATATATTAATACATCATTGTAAAAATCTGCCCTTCTGTGAGAAAGTTGTCTCGTAGATATCTTCTCAATCTACGCATTTCCCTAAGGTATTGACCAATAGCGACATTTCGCACAGTTCGACATTCATTACCTTCAGGTTATATGCTTTGCACGTGTCACATATCCTCTAGGACGTTGAAATGCTGTATCGATGGAAAATACCAAAGTCCTCTGGTCCTAATTGAGGCCAGGTAGACATAACAGGCAGTAAGGCGACGGATATCTTAGAATGACGGTAGAGGGGACAGAATGCGGATGCCCTGATTCCTCCGCTAGAATGCAATATCTATTTGCATATGATTGAAGCCATAATTCTGACTGGGACCTTGGATAGCACCGTTATACTCGATGCACTCTCCAGTCTGGATATTCCAGTCAACAGCATCACAAGCGGTGTTCAAACAATTGTTTACACAATCGGTAAAGGAAGTAGTAGTCAGCGTAGCCACAGACCCAAACGGATTGCCACCAAAAGCATTGCAGGTGATGTCTATATATGCAGTGATGCCAGGGATGTCGATATCATAGGGCGTTCTTCCGGCCTTGCAGTTGTTGGTCTCTGTCGTGGTGCCTGAGACAAAGACAGTGGAGGTAGAGGTGGGCATAGAAGTCGTTGTGGAAATGATCGTGGAGGCGGGAAGAGTGATAGTGGATGTCACCACCGTGCCTGGGGGAGTGACTGTGACGCTGGTTGTGCTGTCGGGTAGCTGAGAGGATACAGTGACAGTGACTGCTGGCGGTGTGATGGTGGAGGTCACCTGTGAGACTGGAGGGGTATTGGTAGCGACAGAGGTCACGGCCGACGGAGTGACTGTGGTAGTGGTTGTAGCCATTGACGAGGAGGGAGTGATGGTTATGCAAGAAGATCGAGCGGTGGTATGTGACGTATATAATGAGCCTGGGACTGTCTTGATTGTGGTCTGTGTCGCTGGTTGGACATATCTGCTGCAGGCGCTCTGGATGACATCGCAGGCGAAGACACTAACGACTGGAGGAAGATTCTTCAAGTTGCAGGTCGGAGAAGCCGTTGCGCGCTTCTTCATAACTCCGTTCGGAGCATAGGAGGTAATGGTGCTGGTTTGATGTTAGTTATCATATGAAAAGTATGGTAACACAAAATAGGGCCCTTACGTTGTGACAACAGTAGCGGAAGTAGCGGTACTGGTGGTGAAAACGGGATCAGGAGTTACAGTGGTACTGGTCGTCGAAGTAGAGATAGATAATGTGATCAAAGATGTATCTGTAATGGCAGATAAAGTCGAAGTTGCCACGACAGTAGAGGCGGACGCGGTAACCAAGGAAGTAGAGGTTGAAGCAACAAGAGTGGTAGTCGTCGATATGACAGAAGCGGACAGAGTGACAATGGAGGTTGCAGTCAGAGTATTCGCAGGTGCTGTGATGGTGCAAGGAGCTGCTGAATCGGTGATGGTGATATGGCTCGTTAGGCCTACTGAGGTTTTAGTGGTGGTCACATCTTTGATCCCAATAACGCTGGAGCAGAAGGCAGAGGCTTTCGCAGCGACGAGCAACTTGACAGCATTATCCACATTGTCTCTCCGCTCAAGACTTGAAGCTCCAGGTGCAGCCTGAACACGGCCAAAAGATGTTAGAAGCAAAAAAACGGCTGGTAGGACGACCATTCTGGAAGCGTTCTGATCGAAGTTGAGAAACACCCGGTCGCGATGATGAACTATATGGTGCGTGCAGCTTGTCTTATAGCAACGTTGTCAACGAGGAGGAATACAAAAGTCAAAGCGGCGTGCCGACGACCAACTACAGAAGCTGATTGTGGCAGCGTACATACCCAGGTATATCTTACCGTATACATGCCGCGATTGAGAGACAGGTTCGAACGTCAAGCCTACACAGTACGCTTTTACTACTTTTATCTCGGTTAAACGCAACCAAAATGAGCTTCCAGGTTTTGGCGAAAACCTTCTGTGGCTGAAAAAGCTTGATTTAGCTTGTTATATACGGGTTGAGTTCTCCTTCGCACTCTTACTGGTTGAATACCTGCTAAACACTAAAAACTAAACGATTTGTGGTGGCTTTCGAAGCCAATAATTGATGGTCAAGCCTCGAACGTATTGCTGAATCGCGAGCTAGAGCTGCCGCGACACAATGGGCGCAAGGTCCAGAGTCCAGACTCGTAATGAGGAACAGCCCACTCAGCCTTACTTTGCTTGTTTGTTGCCCATGCCGCCAACAATAAGAAAATTCAGAGCTAAGAGTGCGGTACTCCGTAGTCGGGTGTTGATGATATCGAATAGTATCAGCCACTACTGAGGTCTGGACGTTAAAGTCCCTGTAGCGCTTGCCCAAAAAGCAACAAGCAGCAGAGGGTCTCACTTTTAAACCAAGTACCTGATTGGCGTTGACGCTCGCAGGTTCTGACTATCCTTAAAATATGTATGACAATTTACGGTAGAGTTGGTCCGTAAATGGGAAGATATTCAACCTACTATAAAAAGGTACGATAAGATACTTACTTACGACTAGAAAAGTCTGGACAATCATAATGCTTCCTGTTACTTGAGTAGCTCTCGCTTGTATCAATGAAGAAGCAACACAATCATGACCGTATAAATCTAACAAGATGTCCACAAGCTATTTGGGGTTTTCGTGGCTGCTTATTAACGTTTATGTGGCGATTCTGTTTCTCTGGTTTTTTCTTTGCTGTTACTCTAGAAGAATGATTCAAATTTCTAGTAAGTATAAACATATTAAGCTTATAAGGCTTAAGCCGATTCCCCGTTAAAGTAGGCTAAAGTTTCGTAATTCTAAATTTACGCTTATCTTAAAGTTGATTCTATTAAATACTTTACTCGATCGCTTGTTAATCATATGTCTTTGACGCCTTCTTTGCACAAAAGCGCTATTTTGGCTGAATCGATTACTGGAGCTACCATGCGGACATCTTGTGGGACTTCTCTCTACGGTAACACTCAAAGCGTAAAAGACATCGGAGAAGAAGAAAATCAAATCTACCATTTAGTTCAGAAAGTTGTGAGAATGTGGAAGCAGCATATACAACTTTTTAAAGCACCCAACCCAAGTACTTGAACAGGACTAATAATTCCCATCAAGGTTTGACATCAAACCTTGACATAGATCAAATGACTGATGTGCGAAGTAATTCTCGTTTCAGTTAGCGTAAACGTAGATTAAGTGCTAACGTTTGTTCCATTCCATGCCTTATGAACAGTGCAATTATTGGCTGGCTGATCATCTGAAAACAACATCAAAAGAAGGTTAGACGGGATGGATCTATTATTGCATGAGAAGAAAGCACTTCTTTCACTTCACTGGTAGTGCCTCTAACGTACAGAACCTCTTGGCCATCTCCATGTCTTTGCATACATCAAATGTCAATCAAATGCATGCAGCCTCGGCCAAACTCTACTGCGGCAAATTCACCATTATTCCACAATTCCATGCGCTTTCTACCGGGTTGGATTAGTTATCCATGACGTCAAAAGCCAGTAACTACATCATCGAAAACCTCATGAAGCACGACATCAAACCACCAGCACAGTGGTTCATATCCGCGACCAACCCATACATAACTCCAACTACTCAACCACTGCATCGAATTGCGATATCACTTTGAACAGGACCTGAAGTATCTCGCCTTAACAGTCAGTCTATGAAGCATGTCGCCACCAACGAAAACAAAAGTGTGGATTCTCGCCAATAAACCTACTGATGATGCCGTTCTTTCTGGCTCCAACGCAACCTTCAAGCTCGAAACACAGGACTTGCCATCCCTTGATGATGGTCAACTACTTCTCCAGACAGTGTACCTCTCAAACGACCCGGCACAGCGCGGCTGGATTGGTAAGCTCCCCGTTTAAGCCGATCTATCATTATGCCGTTACCACCTAAAAGACGTTCAATTAACAGATCACAGACGTAAAAGCCGATCCAGACCGTCTATATGTACCACCTGTTCCCACTGGCGACGCTATGCGCGCACGTGGAATGGGGAAGGTCGTGTCTTCTAAATCTAAAGACTACAAAGAAGGTGATCTTGTCACTGCAACCATGAATTGGAGGGAGTATGCCATTTTCGATGCCAAAGAAGTCCAGCGGGTGAAGACCGACATTCCAGGTGTCAAAGAGACCCAATTTCTAGGCGCACTTGGCTCCACTGGTCTGACTGCATGGGTTGGAATCAACGAGATTGCCAAAGCAAAGAAAGGCGAATCAATCGTAGTGTCCGGAGCCGCGGGAGCTACTGGCAGTATGGTGGTGCAGATTGCGAAGAAGCTGATTGGATGTGGCAAGGTCATTGGGATCGCAGGAAGTGACGAAAAGTGCCAGTGGGTTGAGAGTTTGGGTGCAGATCTGTGCATCAACTATAAAAAGGACGACTGGAAAGAGAAGCTCGTCAAAGCTACGGAGGGATTCGTCGATGTCTACTTTGACAACGTGGGTGGTGAACAGCTGGATTTGATGTTGACTCGATTGGGTAGAGGAGGAAGAGTGGCTGCTTGTGGTGCTATTGCTGACTACAACAAAGGCGACAAGTCTGGATTAAAGAATTGGTTCGAAATAATTCAGCAGAGAATCCAGATCACTGGTTTCATCGCTTTTGACCACTTCGGTGATGGCAATGCCCAAAAGTGGGTCGAGGAGCTTACCAACGCCGTGAAGGATGGGAAGATAAAGCTAAGTGACGAGAATGAGACGATCGTGGATACAAAGTTTGAAGACATTCCAAAGACTTGGGTCAAACTATTCAGTGGCCACAATAGAGGGAAATTACTCACCAAGATAGTGTAGTGCCAGATTCGCCTACGCTGCCACTTTCTCTGAGACAACTATTTAAATAATAATGAAACGATAGATTGCTCAAAGTCGTTGGAAGTTTCAACAAAAGTCCATTTGCTGCTGTTCATTAAGGATATTGCCCAACATACGAATTCCTAGTTCTGGGACGTGGTTTACCAGTAACAGGCCATTTACTCGGGCCTGGACTCTGCCCGAACCAGGCAGGTACTCTAGAGTTGGAGAGTTGTCGAAGAGCTGGGAATGACATACCAAAGAGTGCTGTAACGGGAACGTATCGAGCAGCTCCCTCCCAGGGTCCTATCCCTTGACTTTCATATGCGGCCCGTTGAATTTGTAGAGTTCCCGAATCCCACCAGTCATGGGCTTTGTATTCTTCCCGCACACGTTCCTTATCTCGGAGTCTAAAAACAATAGCAGGCAGCCAGATGTTGATGAGTATGATCAGGCCGCCGACCAGGAGGATAAGAATCGTACCAAACAGGCTGAATGATGTATGCGATGTGGATCGAATCTTGATTTGATTGCAAAGCTCGGCCTCCTCAGGGGAGCCAGGAGGAATAATGAACTTCTCAACACCAATTCCGGGCTGTGTCTCCATGTATGGTTGATTAGCATAATCTGCAACCTTTTGTTGAAGGACTGCTAGTGAGATGTTATGCATGTTTTCGACTTCTTGCTTCCACTGATCGGGATATACAGGAGCTGAAGCCAATCCTCCCGAATGTTCTTCAACAAATTGCTGGGCGAGTAATCCCTCAGCTCCAACGAGTTGTGACAGGAACTTGATCTTGGATGACCAAGCAGCTTTTAGCATAATCCGAAAGACAGCTCTTTGTCGAGTGTTCATATGAAGTCCATTATCCTGGTCTGGTGATACCGTGTAATATCCATCCAGAGGGGTACAGACATCATTATTGCAATATTGATATTTCTCGATGCAGCCCATGGTCGAGATCAGGCTATCCGGATAATATACGCTTGCATTGACGGTTGATGCAAGTCCGAGGTTGCGATTATCTTCTGTGCTGCTCGCTGAGAACCACGTATCCACAACGGGGCCCAGATACTGCGCTTGATTTGAAAGCATGAGAAGTGTGAGATCACCACTATCAACTGCGAGTTCTTTTCGAGGAACAAAACTGCTAAGTAGTGCCGCATCAGTCAAATTCCCAGCAAAAGTGGCTGTACAGCCAAGGTCGTAGCTATCCTTTTGTGTCAGGAAACTTGCGTTTGACCGGACAAAGGAGTAGTTTGTTCTGGCTTGAGCCCAGTTGTAAGCGATGACTTGAGTATTTTGGCCATAAGAATAATAGAGGTACGAATCGTCAATTGCGACGTCCCATCGTTGTCGTGGGACTGGAGCTTCTCTTGTCCAATCACTTACAAACCTGTTGGTCGGAATGAGAGCACAAGTTGTCTGTCTTCTGAATTGAATTTTTTCCTGTTGTCGAGTGTTGAGCCCAAACTTACTGGAGTCTACTAGACCCGAGTCTAGCTGAACAGCAGGGCCGTTGCAAAGATTGTTCGCGAAAGGACATGGCGCACTTCTGTCGATAGTCGACGGGATATTAGCTCGAGCAAACATACGACATGTAGCCGGCATCCCTTCTGTTGTATTTGCGTAGCAGGAAGCACTGTAATCCATGCCAAGTTTTGCGGATCTGCGACCAAATACATACATTGCGTTGATTCTTTGGGCAGCTTCAGTAGGGAGCTCAGTTGAAAGACCTGATAAGTCGATGGACATCCAGCCGCATGTTCCTGGATTCCTAAGAGCCAGGTTCCCGGCGAGAGCCACTCTGGAAGAAAATATGCCAGCAACTGCAAATCCAACCCAGTTAAGGGTTGCAAAAAAAAGAACCAGTAAAGACTTTCGCACCGCAGAGGTTGTTTTTGATCTCCAGAGATAGGTGAGTTTCACTGTCTCCCAAATCGTGGAAGTATCAACCAAGGCATTTCGTAGTAGTGCCTGGAGTTGGTGATGATGCCCATCTCGTGCTTGGATTGTGGACCTATGCTGGTGGAGAAAGAAACATAGTATATTCCAGAGTTGATTGCCAGCGAACCTAATATACAGAGCAAGAAACGCAATGAGGAAAGCTCCTTGAGTAGTGGGCAAAGTGATCGTCGAGCCCAATACTCTCCCTCTGTCTATCTTTGGTTAGTTGATTTTGTGCGTATATAATATTGACTATACTCACCCCAATCGGTCCATCTTCCAATATGAACATTATCATTCGTGGCCGTAGACATCTGAAGTAGAATACATTGAGAGAATGAGTCTATGTAGCTGGAATTTCTGGTACCACATGATTGACTCTCAACCTTGATTACTATTGGAGTAACATAAGATCAAGCAACAACTGCATTAGTGGGCGAAACGGTATATGTATGTCGCCAATTTGCGGTACAACACTACAGCGATGCACAAGAAAGATTTGTTCAGCCTTACCAAGCTGAAGCAAACAACCTGGGATGAAGCGAGGGATAAGGTAACCTGGATATCATACGCAAAGAAAGTAAATTGCTCAGCTGCTTATCAAACTCACACAACTGGTTGTTCTCGACTTGCTGATATATGCATGCCAAGTTGGTCTAGATTCCAACCAACTCTCCAAACTGTAGCTGCGATTGGTGGTTTCAAGAATCTACCGATTACGGTTGCAGAGCTCCCATGACTCTCTGCACACATCGTGGTGTTTTGTGCTTTTAGAATTACGAACTTATGCACACTCTGCATATGGTACTGTGCCTGCCATCTTTTTGATCTTGACAATCAAGGAAAATTGAAGGCTTCCGCCATACAAAATATGAACCTGCGCCGGCATTGGAGTATATGCATATCTTCAATGAACGCTCAACAACTCGCAATGTACGAAATATCCAACCTGGCAGCAAGTGTGTAGCTATGGGGCAGTAGCTTAGTACTTACTATCGACCGCCTTACTTTTAAACAAGTCTTTCCATGTCAGCCTTGTCATGCCTGTCATTCGCCCTGGTCTTACGAGAACATGAACACTCCAAATAGCGCTAATCCATGGTTTTCTATCAATGGAGCACTTAATGCCACCAGCTATAACGGCTCGCTTTGGCAAGCTTTCAACGACAGTATCTATCCAATAGCCGACTCGGATCCTGGCATATCTCTAAATCTTGGACCTAATAACATTGTGCAACTGAGCTTTGCAGACTATGGACAAAACATCTGGACCGTAATGCCGTTTATCACGCAATTTCTTGCTCCAAATGTCACTCGAGGCCTAGTAACATGCACATATCCTCTAAGTGGGCAATACGATCATCTGCCGCGAATTCTCTTTTACGTCGCCGCTATCTTTGCCGTCTTGGGACGACATCGTACCTGGGTTGCTGAAGCGGCACTCGGAATAATCATTGCCTACTCCGCTACTGCTGCCGTTCATTTATTTATGCTACTTGGCCTCTATAAATTTAGAATGCCGTACAAAGACGGAACTTATCCTTTCGATGTCAACGATTCGAGCGGGTTTGGAGATGTAGACTTTTTTGGTATCGCTCCAGTTGTCTCCCTAACCGTCGTTTTGTTGACACCAATGCTTCATTGGTCTGAGACTTTTCGATCACACTCGGCAAAGATTGTCATTCAGTGCTGGGCAGTTGTGATGTTTGCGGCATCAATAGCATTTCTCACACTGATTAGAGAATATGGAACTGACTGGAACACTGATCAAATTGACAGTATGGCTTGGTGTTCAAACATAGATGATAGCTGTCAACCAATCGGTACTGCTGATTCTGGTGGATTTCCGTATTTCGATGATAAGGAACAGTTTGACAGGTGTCAATGCTATTCTCTTTGTGGGATGCTTTCACCGACCGCTCCTCTTAGAGATGGGTCTCAGATGGTACCATTTCTTTCATACTCCGTTGTGAACAAAATATGGTCTGGAAAGGTCGGACGTGATCTAGATTCTATCCAAACAGCGCTGTTTGGGCTCTGGATATTCGCCATTATACAAGGATTATCGGCCCTTCTTGGATCTAGCTCTACACAAGAGGCCATTCGGAATCGTGTCTTCCGAATCTTATACGGCGATCTTCATTCTGCCACTGGATATGTTTTTAAAGGATGGCGTCGACAACGGATGTTACGAAAATATGGAATCCGTCCTCGCGAGAAGAACACCTTCTACTGGAGTCTGCGTCGATTCTTTGCTAAATCTGTGGCAGCATTCATCTATCTGCTCCGACTTTTTGGAATGGTTCTGTATCCGTTCTTGTTTATTTCTACCTTGGCATTTTGTGAGCTTTTTGCTTCATCAATGCCTGTTAGTGAACCCAGCTCAACGCTTGGTGCTTGGAGCCCATGGGCGGGATCAGCTCTCATTGTGCTCTCAGCAATCATTCTAGCAGTCTATCCAGCGCTGCGACGAGCGGTTGAGGGAGTTACTCACTGGATCCAATATGATGCTCATGATCGACCACAGCCAAAAGAAGAGGCAACAACAACAACAGCACACAAGAGCTTAACCGACATTAAGCAGCATGCTATCTTTAATGTGCTACATTTTGTTTGGAATTCGCGACAAAGAAGACGCCGGTTCTTCGACTGGTGGAGGGATCCTGTCAGGCATTCATACCCAGAAAAGTATGATCTGGATCACCATTCAATGATTGAACCGGAGTGCAGCTGTAGTCAGTGTAGGCATGAGGGTGATGCAGTTACGCATGTGGGAGATATTGATATTGATAGCGAAAAGTATCCAGTTCAGCCTCGCGGCGAAGACCATACATGACCAGCTATAACGATTACCGACCAACGTATCAATGTACATAGCTAGGAATATACCCTATGACTGTTCACAATTTTGGTATGTGGCGTAGATTTTGATTGTGACATCTAGATATTTCATCCGAACAATAGGCAGATTTCGGTGCGATGCTAGAAACGATAGCTATATACCTAATACACCGCAGGCATAAAATTTTAACATATACTAAATGACGTGAGTACTATGCAGAGCATTTCTCTAATTCTTGCAACACTTTCCAACTGAAGGCTTGCAACCAAGCAACTGTCGACGCGTCAGGTTCTAGAACCAGGCCATTCGTGAGACAACAGAGGACTGCATCTCGATATCTCTTACCCACCCTTGAGACTAATTTTCCGTCACACAAATATGTCATTTCACTTTATAGTTTCTGTAGTGGCGCAGCTCTTATCTAGGCTGCACCGACTCCCAAAGTCGTATCTAGATACACACTTGTGATCTTCTGATCGGGTAAACCTTCGGTTTTTATGAGGTCTCGCAGAGATGTCACCAGAGAGATCAGTTCGTCTTTATCAAACTCGGAGGATACAGTCGATGCCAGCAGGCCCTCGATATCAACCGTTTCCATCGTTTCTTCATTGTCTAAGTCCCAGAGCTCGAGAAGGGCCGATACCAGCATTTCATTAAAGCTAGATTTCATGGTCTCAAGCTTTTCGACGAGAGCACAGGAATTGAGAACATTATGTTCATCACGGCAGACTATAAGTCAATGAAATCATACCTCAGTCCCTTCATTCGCCGCGATTTGTGCTATTCTAGAGGCGCGTAGTGAGCACAGGTGATGCTGTATCTGCTGTTGTAAAGCCATAATACTATCATAAGGGTTGAAAAACAAGCTAAGACCTTGCCGTCCTCATCTCACTTTCAAACAAGGCAAGGTTCCTGGTAAATCTTTCTCTCCATTCTTTTAAGCTTGATCACTCTCCGCACATCGGAAAGTATATGCCATCGTGTTCTGAGCGTTTCCAAGCTCCGTCGTCGTAAGGGGGCTTACCTTGCTGGAAGATTGACCCCGTGCCATCCGCTCGAAATTGGCCCCAAATCGTCTGGTAATTCAAAAAGCTGAATGTACAAGGCGGGTTTTCGATCTTGCGAAATATCCGAAAGAAAGGTTCTGGCGCTGCGATGTGAAATTCGCTAAGATTTTTGTTTTTCATCATTTCAATCGGCTCATTCATGACCTTGCAGCAGTAATCTGTAATTGGCGAAGGCGGGATCTCCATGCTGAGCAGAAGACAAAGCTTTTGGAGACGCCGCATGGAGAGAATGATGTCCCACCACTCTTTATACTGCGCTGGATCGAAGAAAAGTCCGTCCCGATGTTGCTCACTTGTAATAAGTGTCCATTCAAGGTCAAGGGAAGTGATTCTCTGAAAGTTGTCAGAAAGCAACAACTGAGAAAAGATTGGAGGAGTCAGCAACGCGTCCGATATATCCGTTGGGATTCCTCGAGGCCAGTCACTCATCCTTAGACTGAATGTGAGCTTTGAATACATCATGTTGATAATCTCAGAGTACCTAGACCGATAAGCATTGTTCTGGGTCATCAACAAACAACTTACATCTTCTTGCAGGTCAATAGAAACGGCATCACAAGCAATGTCTCTGTATTGTACGGCTCAGAGATGTGCCGAGCCGGGCCATAAGCGCATTTACTATGAGCTCGATGTCTTGACCATACCCAGTGCCAGTGTTTTGCAACTGGAGCATAGTGACCACCCCCAGTGCATACTGAGTGGTAGAAGTTCCATTGATCTGGCAAATCTGTTCGCCGTCTTGTCTTCAGAAGTGTCTTGCCTGACTTCATACTTATTCTTCCACCACGCCAATTCCCGGGCCAGAATCCGTACCACAAATGCACAGTTCGTTCGGCAAGCAGCTCTGCATATATGGCCAATCGCACTTCTGCAGGCTCCTGCATGAATTTTGATTGAGTTTGTTCGCTCATTGACGACGACATCCATGAGCCATCAGCAGACTGCGATCTCAAAGGCCGCTCCAGGGGCATAAAGGGCGGGCGACTGCGATCGCGAAGCTCCTTCCTTCGACGTGTTTGATAGTTTCGGCGAGCTTCTGCGTAATTGCTGCCTGCGGGCGAAGCTCCATGTTCTTTGCTATGAGTGGACTTGGACCGGGGCAAAATCTTCTTCAACCATCTTGGGGACATGTCTGAAATCGCGAAGCGCGTTTTGATCTCTGATGACGTCACGAATAATTAGCTAATACAGTCAATGTTTACACCGAAATATTCCGTTAAAAAGTTGATGTAGTGTAGAACAGCATTAGAGGATCTATTAATAATTATATTTAATAAAAGATACTTAAGAAACTAGAATCTCTACTCCTTTAAAGATCTAAATAATACCTAGTTCTTAGCTAAAATACTCCTTCTAGGTCGCTTCTACTTAACTATCTTATAGGTAATTAAGATTAAAATATAATTTTAATCTTTATAATAAAAACTTACTAATTCTTACTTATTACTATTTCTTTAATTATAGTCGTCTCTATTTATTCTTATTTACTAAAGTACTAAATCCTTTTAAGGTCCTTAGACTACTAAATTATAGCTAGAATTGTTTCTTCTTATTTAAAAGATATTTATAGAACTATTCCGTTCCATTTAGCTATTAAAATAGCTTATAGTAACTTAACTTAAATAATTCTATATATTTAATACTATATATTTAGCTCTAGTTTAGTTTATACTTTATTATTTAAAAAGGAGTATTTTTAGCTAAAATTACTTTAGTAAGATACTACTTATTAGTTTAAACGTATTAAAGTTTACTAGAATCTAATAAAATCTAATAATAATTAATAAAAATAACGTTATTTAATAATAAAATATAATAGAAATAATAATAAAAAAGCTAGTTATTATTAGTACTTATTAGTTTAATTATATTACTTATTTAATAAAAGAATATAAAAATAAAAGATTATAATACTATTTATAGTTTAGCTTCTAAATTAATATAGTATAGAATAGTATTAAAGAATCTATTAATAATTATATTTAATATAAAATACTTAAGAAACTAGAATTTCTACTTCTTTAAAAATTTAAATAATACTTAGTTCTTAGCTAAAATACTCCTTCTAGATTACTTTTACTTAAAGTAATAAGTTAGTATAGTTTTCTAGTAACGTTTTATCTCTAAGTAATAGTAGGAATTCTTTAAATAAGTAAAGCTTTCTATAAGAAAAAATATACTAGCTTATTACTTTTTATATCGTAAAAAAATTATTATATATTATAAATTAAACTACGTATTTAATAGTAAAATAGTTATTTTAGTTATTCTAAAGATATTAGATATATATTAGATATATATTAAATAAAGTACTAAATAATTCTAGTTATTCTAGTTATTTTAAACTTATTGTAGTTATTTTAAATACATTAAAAATCTATTATAGTTATTTAAAATCTATCGTAGTTATTTAAAATCCATTATAGTTATTAGAGACATTGAAACTTAAATAAGCAACTTTAAGGTAGAATTTTTATATTACTATTTAGAGCTCGTTAAGCTCTATCTAGATATAGTTTTATTATTTTTATATCTTAAAGGTTTACTAAGTTATAATTATTTAAAGATAAATATATTTTTTACTCTCTAAATTCTATTAATAACTTTTTAGATATAATTACTATAATAATAAAATAAATACTATTAGATAGCCCTCGTTTAGATACGTAAGTTATAATTTAAATTAGAATTTATTATCTAGTTGTTACTAGTTGTAGCTAAAAAACGTTTTTTAGACTTTAATGTTCCTTTTTTTATTTATTTCTAGAATCCTTGCTAACTCTATAGTTTTTCTACCGTTTTATTTCTAGATTAAACTAAAGGTACTAAACTCTATATTTTAGCCTATAGCAAGGTCTGTAGGCGTCTACCTAGTTTAGTTAATTGGTTATTAGACTTACGACTTTACTAAAATTCTTTTATCTATTTTATTAATCTTAAGGTTATTGTAGGTTATTATAGTTATTTTAAAGTTATTTCTAACTCCTTAGATAAGGAACTACGTATAATAGTTATAGATATTATTAGTACTATTAGATAACTTAAATTAATAATAATTTTTTTACGATATAATAGAATATTTTAGTATTACTACTATATAAGGAACTAGAATAAAGTAAAAAAGTTCTATATTTATTACTTTATTTATAATACTTATTATAAAGAATATCTAAATACTATAAATAGCTTAATACTATATTTTTTAAGTACTATATAATTAAATAATATTTCTTACTATTATAAGCTTAATTAATATTAAGACTTAAATTTATTTACTATAGTATTTATTTTTTAATATATAACTTTATTAAATATAGTCTTTACTTTTAAAAGTCTATAAGTATTAATATTTAAATAAGTAAATAGTAGTAAAATAGTAACTAAATATTTCTACTAGTTATTTTAAAAAATAAGCTTTTTTTTTTTAAAGTATATAATATATTAAATATCTATTAATTATTAATTTATTAATTATTAAGTACTTATTAAGAACTTTATTAATACTTATTAGAACTTATAAGAAGTTAATTTATACTTTTAAGAAGTTATAGTTAATAGCTTTAAATTACTAAGCTTACTTAATATAGTAATAAAAAAGATACTAAAATTTTAATACTTATATTTAAATTATAATTTAGTTATTTAACTAATTTATTTATAACTAAATATAAGAAATAATATAATTAAGTACTACTTATAAGAATTATTCTTTAATTCTTTTATTTAATATAAAGTACTATTTTATATTTAAAGTAATAAAATATAATATACTAGTATAATATATAATAGCTAATATTTTAGTATTACTTTAAGTCTAAATAAAGTATTATTATACTTTTAAAAGCTAAATAAAATATATATTTTCTAAACTAATACTATATATATTAATTAGAGTTTTATACTAAAAAAAAATATATAAGTATTACTTATAGTAAATCTATATAGAAATACTAAGAAAGTTCTTATTTAGCTTAGTTTAACTAATATAACTAAATTAACTAAAATAGTTTTTAAATATATTAATTTACTTATAAATAAAGTTTATTTAAAGTAAAAAGACTTTAAACTTTAAAGAAATAAAAGTACTTTTTATAATTATAAAGTAAAGCTAATAAGTAATTTAAATAAAATTAACTAATATTTTAGTATTTTAGATAGTAGACGTTCGTAAGCTAGAGTTAAGTTAGTCTGTACGTAAAATATTAGACTATTAAAAGTTTATATTTTTAGTAGAGAGATACCTCTATACCTCTATAACTTCTCTAATACCTACTTAATAAATATACTCTAAAGCTTATATTACTTAAGTTAACGTTCTTTATTAAATATATATAATTTTATATAATATAGTACTTTTATTAAGTAGATAGATCTAATAGTATAAAGTTAGAACTTAGTAAAAATTCTATTATTAAAATACTATATTAGGAAGACTTAGCAAAGTAACTTACTAATAGAATATAACTTCTTCTTTAACTATTAGTAATAATACCTACTAAACTAATACCTAATAGTATAATACTACTCTACTCTATAGCTCTATATATTATTTACTTAATACTTACTCTATCTAAAGTTAACTCTCTATTTAATTCTAGTAGTCTTAATAACTTACTCTAAAGAGCTTTTTAAAAACTATAACTTAGCTTTTTTAATATTCCTTCTAGGCTATAGTTTTTAAGAAGCTTATAGTAATATCTAGATTACTAATATACTATATTATACTACGCTATACTATAATTAAGCTAAAAGTTAATAGTCTTAAATAAATATATTTACTCTATATACTATAGTTACTAACTATTATAATATAAAACTACTAAATAACTAGGTTATAGACTTTAGATAGCCCTTTAGTATCTTATTATAAGATTAGAATATAGTAATAATAAGTACTACTCTAATCTATTATAGTAAATATTAAATAATTTATATATACTAAAAAAGATAGTATAGATAATAATTAAGATATAAAAGATAGAAAAAGAAGTACGTTATTATAAAGTTTACTAATCTTTCTAATCTTAGTTAAATTCTTACCTAACTCTAAACTAAAATATTATTAACTTTACTCTTTAATACTACTACTTTTTTCTATCTAATAATTATAAAAATACTATTCTCTTATATTCCCTAATAATAAACTCTATATAAAAAGAAACTATCTATTTTACTATTAATTATACTAGTTAAAGACTTATAATAGTAATATACTACTTATAAAATATAGTAAAACTATAATAAATATATATATAACTAGTACTTTAATAAATTAGCTCTTAGAGGAATAAGTAAGTTTCTAAAAGAACTATAAAATATATTAAAGTAAATATACTTAATAGAGCTTAATATTAATACTAATTTTATTATACTAACTAACTAAAGTAGCTTAGAATATATTCTAGAAAAACTTAGAGAGTTATTAAGTAATAAGTCCTTCTATCTTATTAATAATACTACTTTATATATACTCTATATCTTTCTACTATATAAACCTTCTTTAAGTCTACTATACTTTTAATATTAATACTACTTAGATATAAATACTTAGACTTATAGAACGTTAAAGCATATTAAGATATAGAAATATAATAATAAGAATAAATTTACTAGTCTATATAAGATTAGTAAGTATATTAAAGTAGTTCCTATTACTTAGTATAAAATTATTTTATATTATTTTTACTTAATAATTATTTAATAAATTATATTAGCTATAAAATTCTATATACTCTTATTATTTACTTATTATATAACTTTAGCGCTATATCTTACTAAATATTAATAACTTTTATAATATATTTTTATTCTAGAACTTATATTACCTCTTTAATATTAATAAAGTTATATATACTAATTATAGAGGAATTTAGCTATTTAATTCTAATATATCCTAATATCTACTTATAACTACTAAGATTACTTCTACTTAAAAATACTATAAAAGTATATAAAATAACCTCTATCTCTACTAATATAAGGCTAAAAAAGAAATAGATAATATATCTATACTTAGCTTATTAAGCTACTTATTTTTTATATCTTTTTACTATAGTAAAAAAATATTCTCTATAGGAATTAACCTAGTAACCTTACTACTACTAAGGTTACTAAAATATATAAAATTACCTTTATCTTTACTAATATAAGGCTAAAAAAGAAATAAATAATATATCTATACTTAGCTTATTAAGCTACTTATTTTCTATATTTTTCTATAATAATAAAAAAAATATCTTTTATAAAGATTAAATAAGTAACCCTACTACGTATAGAATTTAAATCTATAACCTTAACTTTATATAATAATAGAGTTATATACTACTATTATATTAGTATAATAAAATTTTAGACTAAATTATAGTACTAAAGTTAAAATAAATTTAGAGTTAGAGTTTATAGTTTTTAAATATATATTACTATATGCTACTACTACTAATATTTAGCTACTATTTACCTTAATTTTAGTTTTACTTAAATCCTCCTATTTAAAATTTACTTAGTAAAAATACGTTAAGATTAAAATAAACCTAAGAAAATTCCCTAAAAAAATTCCTAGCTATCTACTTTAACTCCTAATACTAATATTTAGTATCTACTTCTAATACTAAAATCTAATATATACTCCTAGTACCTAGCTCTTATTAGCTTTAACTATTAGTATATATATTTAATATCTACTCTTTAATCTAGCTTCTAGCTCTTAGCTTCTAGCTTCTAGCTTTTAGCTCCTAGCTCTTAGCTTTTAATACTTTAACTCCTATATATATTAACTCCTATTTACTTTAACTTCTATCTATCTTAACTTCTATCTACCTTAATTCTTAATACTAATACGTACTTAAGTACTTCTCTTTTTAATATTATAGCTAGTTACTAAATTAAATTTAGTAGTACGTCTTAGTAATAAAGCTTAATATTAGTTAAGGTATTTTATTTTTAAAAGTATAAGAACTATACTCTATTCTAATATTATTCTTTATTATTTCTAGATTAATTAACTTTATTTAGAGACTATCTTCTATATCTAGGAATAAATAGAAGATAATATATTTAATAGATGTTTCCTAATAATATATTAATCTTATTATAAGACTTAAATAAAAAGCTTAGAAGCGTATTTATAAATAAATTAGCTTAAGTAAATAATATTTCTTATATTAATTTCTATAAAGTTCTACTATTACCTTAAGTATAAAAATATCTATTAGTATCTATATATCTATCTATATCTACTTTAACTCCTAATACTAATATTTAATATTTCTTCCTAGTTTCTAGCTTCTATATTTATATATAAAGTTAACTATTATTCTTAAAGTAGTACTAATTTATTATATTATCTATAAAAGTAATTATAGTATTACTTATGTACTAACTAAGCCTAATATATATATTATTTATATTTATAGCTTTCTTCTTTACTTCTCTTATTCTATACTTCTCTCTTTTTCTTTTACTTTACTACTTCTATCCTTTTCTTTTTTACTTTCTATTCTCTATAATAGTTTATATTATAATAATATATAAAATAAGTAAATAAGTAAGTTAATTTTATATAAAAAGTCTTACTATATATACTAACTTATAAACCTTATTTTAGCTATATTACTATATTAAGTACTTAATAAGACTTTATAGTTAAGGCCTTTAATATTATTAATTAGAAAGTAAGTATATAAAGTATTATAGTATATATACTAATAGTAAGATTTAATAATAGTATCTTCTATTTATATCTAGCTATTAATACTTATAATATAGCTATCTAGTTACGTCTTTATAATAAAACTTAATATAAACGTAGCTCTATTTAATTATAGTAGCTATATAATTAAAGTTATTACTAATATTTTTAATAATTAACCTAATCTTACTATAGACTATAATAGTATTAATTATAAAGTTAGCTATAATAAATACTATTTACGTAGTACTAAAAAATACTTTTATATTTATCTTTATATAAGTAGTTTATAGAAACCTAATGTTTAATAAGCTATTACTAAATATAATACGTAGACTATTAGCTAGAAATAGTTAAGTAGCTAGCTATAGTTTCTTATTTATATATAAGTCTAAACTAAAATTATATCTTAGTTAGTACTAATACTATACTAGTACTAAGGTTATCTAGTAAAAATATAATAACTCTATAGCCTTCTTTAGTAATAAAGCTAAGTATATACTAAACTTTAAGATTACTTTAAAACTACTATAAATAATAAAAGTAGTTACTAAATAACTAGCTAGAAATATAATAGTATCTAACTCCTAGGGCCTTTAGAACTAAAAGTTTAAAGTACTTTATTCTAATAGAAAAGTCTATTAAATAAATTCTTAAAATATTAGCTTTTAAGTCTTAATAATTAGTACTATCTATATAGATAGTATAAGCCTAATTATAGATAAAATATATCTTAAAACCTAAATAATAATAATAACCTAGTACTAAAGTTATAATTTAGATTATAGTTTAGAACTTAAGTAATAAGAATTAACTACTTATTAATCTATATAGATAATATAGAACTATAACTTAGTATAAGATATATATTAATCTTATACTATAATTCTATTATACCCTCTTAAGATAATAATAAAAGAAATATAAAATATTATTATATTTATCTAAATTAAACTTTAGAAGTATATAAAATCTATAATCTAATATAATATACTACTTTAAAGTTATACTTTTTATATATCCTTTTATAATAATAGTAAAAGAAACGTAGTATACTAATTTAGGATTATAACTTTTATATACTTCTTTATAATAATAAGAAAGAATTATAGTATACTAGTTCTAAGCTATAGTTTTTATCTACTTCTTAGGCTTTAGTAGTAAAGGAAGTATAATATAGTATTATACTTATAATAAAAAAAAATATTAAAGTATATATTATATAAGTTATTAATATAGATAAAATTTAAAAACTAGAAGTAGAATAATTATATATACTAAAATACTTAAGACTAAGGAGATTTAGCTTAGAGATACTAGAACTTTCTAAACTAGAATCTAGTATTTAATTTTTATATAATAACTATAAGTAAAAAAGATTAGAAAACTAAGCTACTACTTACTTAAGATAGACTAGTTACTTAATAGTAGTCTTATATTAATACTAATAATCTTAAAAACTTACTATACGTTATAATTATAACCTTAATATTTTAATTACTATTTATAACGATATAGTAATAGTAAAAAATACTTTAATATAAGTAAGTAACTTCTAGTCTCTAGATTAGATATAGTAACTAACTAAGTATTACTTTACTCTTACTTAATTCTATATAATAAATTAAAATATAAATACCTTATATACTAAATCTTTATCTTCTTCTTTCTATATCTACTAATACTTAATCTATATTTATAATATTTATTATTATAAGCCTTATAAGTCCTTTATATAAAGCCTACTATCTATATAAAATAATAAAAAAGTAAATAGAAGAGTAAATAGAAGGACTAATAGAAGAGTAAATATAAGCTAAACTAAATATATACCTTAAAGAATTACTTAGATTTTATAACCTCTTATAATTAATAATCTTATTAGAGCTAATACTAGCTAATATAATAGTATAAGATATTAAATTATAGAAAGATTTTAATCCTAATAATATAGACTAGCTATATAACTTTAT